>JAPYZI010000139.1:0-77338 GCA_030523105.1 Ophioninae sp. A BG-2022a | reverse complement strand
AAAAATAATATTCCACAATAATGCAACGATGGTTCGCAAACATCTGAAATTAATATTCAACGTGCATCGGATACAAAATCTACGACGTGTCTCAATTCGCCACGTTCCAACCAAAACCCTTCTTCCAGAAGCTTCTCCCATACTACAGAAACAACAACCACCGATAAACAATTCTCGCGAAATTATAATTTCGATCTCTCTCTTAATTGACAATTGCATCGTCGTAACTCAACGAAACTTTATTCTTCTCAAACCCATCGCTTCTCAATTCGGTTCAACTCGCAAAAACGAATGGATACCCAAATTCTTGACGATTCATAAATGAAAAAAAAAACACGAATTTAAATATTTTAATAAAGTAAAGCTTTCGATGTCAATCACGAAATTGATTGAATGAAAATAATTAAAAAATCATCGCGTTCCAACTGTATTCCTCTCTTACAGCCCTTTTTCTATATTTTTCTCCAATCGCTGGAACGAATTAATCGGAGATTTTTCAGATTTCGAATCGCGCGACTTCTCGCCTTGTAACACATTAACAGGTTGCGCGCCGCGTGTGCTCATCGACGGGGAGTAGCGAGGAGCCCCACCCGAAGGCCACGGTCGTGATTGAGAATCGATTTCTTTTTTTGCCTCTCCACCCCCCTCCCTCCCCCCACCTTTCGTTCCCCGTGTCCTCCCTCTTCAATCCTCAACCGTAGTTTTTTTTTACGAGAGCCCGGATGATCCGGGGACTCCTACTGACTCGTCGTTCGCACTTATCGAGTATCTCTGATAGGGCATATCCGCGCAAGATAAAATAGTGCATGGAAGAGCATTACCGCGGCGACTTAAGTATCTCCCGCGTCTGTGTGAGAGCCTTTACAAACGAATTGGTGCTAATTTGGAACCCAGAATACGAAATATCGATTCGGACCATTTGTTTGTGTTTTTCGTAGGACTTCAATTATTTATCGGATTTTTTAGTTTTGTATTTATTTATTCATTTTTATATTCGAACACTTGGTCAATAATTAGAGAGATTTTTAAAGTTTTTCTACCTTACCAAAAATCGTATAAGTTCGGATAATTTTGTTACGTCATTTTTTTCAAGCTTCGCGAGAAAACGACCTTGTAGACGCATTTTTTTTTTTCTAATTTACTTGTATCGTCGATAAATCAAGATCGTGTTTGACAAATCTATCGGTCCGAAAAAATATTATTCCGAAATGTGAAGTCCCGATTATAAAAATTTTTATTTTTTGGTTGATTTTATTTCTGCGAGGTAAAAGTAACCGGAAATTTAATAACTTTGTTTTTTTTTTGTACAGAAATTTTTGCAAGTTGCTAGCGAAATTATTTCTTAACAATTTTAAAAATAAGAATTGTTAGGAAATTTCTAGTCTAAAATTGAAAAAATGTTCTAAAAATTACCAATTTTTGTAGAAATCCATTTTGAAAAATATACATCATCTTAAAAAAAAAATAAATATGAAAAAATCTTCGTTCGCCTAATGGAACGACGGTAAACGATGTTCATATTAACACCAATTTCGTACGTCGTTCAACACACGCAATTGCGCGCCTAGGAAACAAAAGTTTTGCTGTTAGCTGTCATCGGGGAATTTTTGCTTGTTTTCTCGAAGTGGTTGGAAAACATTCCGCGGAAAGAAACTGATAAGCCGCGGACCTCACAGGAGGAGCAAAAACGGTTGCTCGCGACTGGAAACGGTCAAACTTCCGGTCGTGCGAAACCTGTGTATTCTCGTTTATTTTTTTATCTCTCCTCCCTTCGATACACGTTCATTTTCTTTCGCTTATTCCAATTTTCCGTTATCATTAGCGCGGGAGCTTCGTAACAAAAATTTAACAATTGATCAAACGCTCTCGCGTCCTCTATGATTCTCCTGTCGTTACCAACATCTCGTACGGATGATTATATCTCATATTTCATCTCGTATTTTTTCTTCCCCCCCCCCGTCCGCCCCCTCGCTGCTCGTCGTATTTCTCTCGCACTCGATCGATCGAATCACGCTTCAATGCCGAGCGCTCATTCGCGGAATCTTAGTCCCATTAGAATTCACGCGATCGATGAGAGACGACAAAAAATGACAAAAAGTGCAAAAACGAGGACTCGAGAGGAGGAACATTAATTCAGATGATGATAATTGGTTTATAACACGGTATCGTCGATACCACTGTTTACGGTTCATCACTTTTCAGCCACGATCTTTTCTATGGTCTATTCCAGATCGAGCCACGGAAAAAACTTTGATCTTTTCGAAAAACTCGAAATATTAAAAAAAATTTTTTTTTGTGTTGAAAAAGAATTTTGAAATCTTGGGTGAAATTCTGATTGTTTGGAAATTTTTAATCGTTTCGAGATTTCGAATTTTTTGAACAATTTCCCATCGTTTTTATTTTTCTGATAATTGAGGAAATTTGGAACATTCGCAGTCAGTTCGCAACTTCGAAGTTTCGTAACTTTTAAAAATTTTTTTTTTTTTTTTTTTTTAATTATAGACCTTTTTTGCGTACCGACGAAATTTCGATATGAAAATAAAATAACAAATCGTCCCGGGATTTAAAAAATCGACGGCGATGGAAAAGATGTAAATTATTTCTTAACTGCGAAATATTTTTCAATTTCGTAAAATTCTAATCGGTCTCTTGAACTCCGAAATCGTATAAAATTTCAAATGGTCGATAAAATTCGAAATTTTCCAGTACATCAATGAATTTCAAAACGTATCTTCATTCGAAACGTGCAAAATCTACTTCAAATCAAACTCTCATAATTAAACAGATTTCTAAATTCCAGAATTTTCAAAAAAAAAATCGCAATTGTCCTTCAACCTCGAAATTTTCGAAAAACTCAAAACTGTTTTCGAAATTTCGGTATTTCCGAATATCCCGATGACAAAGTGCAAAGCAGTTTGTTAATTCGAAACAAAAATTGAGTCGTTCTTTTCGGTTTAAGGATAGAAGAGAAGGTCATAAAGGTCACAAAGGTCATAAAGGTTAAAACAAGGTCAACAAGGGCGATCGGTAAAAACGGACTCACCCTTAAACTCGACCATGTCCATTCGTCGAGGCTGTTGGGCGAAACGATCATGCCATCGTCAACTTTGTGCAACGAGCTGAGAGACGTCCTCGTGACCAGTTCGACGTCCATCTCGTTCGATCTCCGGAACTTTTCTTGCGCCGCGAATCTCACTTTTCAATGATGGATCGTAATATCCACGGTGAAGATATAAATATTTCTTCCTCGGCCCTGCGAACGGACCGATATCGCCCTATAAAACGCACTTGCCTCTTGTATCTCGATCCTCGCGATTATCCATTCTGCCGTTTTTCTCGCCCCCACTTTTCGCCCGATGTCTCATTCGCTGTGCGAACAAAAAAAGTAATTTTCGTCCCATCAGCTTTCCTTTCATTCCCGAACCAATTTATGTTCGAAAGATATAAGAAAAGAAAAAAACACGAAAATGAAAAGATCGAGAATTATCCAAAAGGTGCGAAGTTAAAGGGAGAAAATAAAAACGTTCTGCGATCGTTCGTTTTGTTTACGTCAGTAATCGGAATAGGGAACTTCATAAAATCGCGCGTTACTTGAGGCAATATCGAATCAAAGACGAAAATCCAAGGTATGGTCCATAAATATCTTAAATCGTGAAATTTGGTACGCCGGTTCGTTAATTTACATACAAATAAATGTTTAAACCATTAATCAATAATCTTACACATTTCGTAATGAATTTTTCAAAATTGCTTTTCGCGTCGTCACGGTGACTTAACCTCACGGTTCGATCATTTTCCAAGTTCGTTGATTCATTCGAATGGTCCTCAATCAAAACAATCAACAATATGCCAACGAACACAACTTCCGGAGCGTTATAATTACTTCTGTCATCAACAATTATCAACGTGCCAGCTGATAGAACTACAAATCATCAACATGCCAATCACCGTAGCTTTCAATCATCGAAACTACTTCGAATCATCAACTTGTCAACCGTCGTAACTTCTAATCTTCATAGATCATCGGCATAACTTCGAATCATCAACAATCATCAACAGGCCACCCGACGCAACTTCTAATCATTAAATCTGTTTACAATCATAAAGAATTATCAATACGGCAACCAACTCAACACGCAATCATCAAAACCGCTTCGAACGATCACTGGGCCAACCAACGGTACTTCCAATCATGTATAAACTGCTTCCAAGAATAAACAATCATCAACGCGCCGACCAATTCACCACGCGATCATCAAAACTGTTTCCAATCATCGCCGCGCCAACCAACGCGAGTTCCAATCGCGCAAACGGCTTCCAACAATCAACAATCATCAACACGCCGACCAATTCACCACGCGATCATCAAAACTGTTTCCAATTATCAACACGCCAACCAATTCACCGCGCAATCGTCAAAACTGTTTCCAATTATCACCGCGCCAACCACCGCGACTTCCAATCATCAAAATTCTTGGCCCGTTCCGTTTTTTTTTTTCCTTCGCACTGTCAATTCCCTCGATCGCGAACACCGAGAGATCCGGCGCGTTCTTGCGAATTTTCGAGTTTCGGTCTCTTTCGCTATCCTTTCGCGAAAGACGATTGACAGCAGGTGAGCGCAATAATCTTTCGCGACGACGCGCGTCCTCGTAGTCGTCGTCGTCTTGTGTGCGATCGTTTCGCAAAACCGTTAAAAACTTTCTCCGCTTTCCGCGCCGCAGCGACTCAACCGAGCCGTGATGCGCGATCACCTACATACGCGCACGCACACATCGCGACCAATGAAAACGAAAGGTAAATTTCTTTCGTTCGAATTTGGACAATTTACGAAGCACCAAAAAAACCCTGTTTTTTTTTAAAAGCTTGTTAACTCATTTCTAAAGGCTGATGAAACTCACGGTCCTTCGCCAATTGTCCAAGTGAAAATTCTCGTTTTTTGTTCCAACCGAATCAAAACGGAGATTTCAATCCCACCGGGAAGAGGGAAATTTCCGATTGACGTTCACTCCGCCGTGTATTGTATTTCAACCACTCCCCTTATTTTTTTCAATTAAAAATTTAGTTGCGTCAATTTCAACGCACGCGTAATAGCGTGAAAATTCATTTTTCTTTCTAAGGGATACTCGGCCAATGCGAAAACAATGAAAACGAAAAAAATAAAAGAACGTTGGTCAAATTAATTTCGGCATTTAGCGATTGCGCACTGTGTTGTAACAAGTGTATATTTCTTTCTCACTCTGCGTTTTCCTCTCTCTCTCTCTCTCGTTCTCGTACACGAGAGTCCGTGGAATGAAGTATGTCTTTATCGCGACAGAAATCCACGAGTTTTTCTCACGTTTGACACGCTTCTTTTGGTTTTTCGAGTGGATCGAAAAACGCTGAGCGAATAATATCGGATTATGAATCAACAACCCAGAAATTTTCTTGTGTTTTTACGCGTGTGCTTAATATTCAGTTTGTTTTTGATAGATATAAAAGTTAGACGCGTTTTGGGTGTGCTTGGGAATTGTTTTGCTATCGAAAACGATGATGCAGCTGCTCACGCGTCGTGACTCGTTCGTGATTGTTTTTGGCGAGATACAAGAGCGCGATCATGCCTCAGTCAACGTATTCATCGAACTTGGTCCTCGCGAGGTTTTTTCTCTTCCCAAAAGTGAAATGAGCTGTGGAACCGCGGAGATTTGCCACGTTTGAGGAGATTGAGAACGGATCGCTGGGAGAACTCGAGGCCGTACCAAAAAGCGCGTATCAGAAGGGCTTCGAGGATTGGAAAAGTGCACCAAATAGATAATGATGAATAAATAAATATTTTTTCTAGATTTATAAATAAATCATTAATATCAATATTATTGTTCGTTTGGGTTTTATGAGCCGATAAATTGATGATTGATGAATAAATAAAGTTTTTTCTAGAATTACAAATAAATAATTAATGTCAATATTATTGTTTGGGTTTGTTTGGGTTTATCTGTGTTTTGTGAGTCAATAAATTGATGATTGTTAGCTAAATAAATGTTTTTCCAGGTGTATAAATAAATAAATATTTGTCTAGATTAATAAATAAATAAATGTTTTTCCAAATTGTTGAATAAATCAAATCTTTTTCTAGAGAAAAACAAAAAGTCGCCTCATCTTTTTGAACAAACCTCGTATGTTCACTCTGTACAGGAACGCGCCGTACTGAGTTAACCGGAAGTGCGAGTGCGCGGAGCGGCTTAAAAATCGCGATTTTACGATCGCGAGTGTGCCGGGGCGATTTCTATAAATATTACAGCGGGGCGAGGAAGGAGGGCGAACGAGGAGTCGAAAGCACGCAAGTCCGCGAGCTACGCGCCGAAATCGCATCGGTTGTGACCGTTTCGAGTTCGCGGCTTTTGTTTTCTCACGCAGTGCCGCGTGCACTGTGTTTCGTCCTTCGGCTTTGTTTTCGAAGAACGAGGACACCGTTCGTCTCTTCGAACGAATCGGAGCGACGCTTCGTTCGTTCGCTTCGTTCCTTTGGGTTTGGACTATTTTGCGGCGAGGGTCGTGCGATAGTCGAGGGCACGGGGAAACTGCGATAAACCCGTATCGATATCAGCATTTATCGATAAACAAATCCTTCTGATACTGCGGTGTTCGAAAATAATACATTTCCGCCACTTATTGATCAATACCAGTCGTACTGTAGAAACGCTCGCCCTTCCGAGTAATCGACAACTCGAAAAAAAAACCATTTCATTTACGTAAATGAAATTTTATTTTTCATATCTGAATTATCGATATGCAAAAAAAACTTATAATATTATTTAAGAAGTCTTTTTTACGTAAGAAAAAAAATTCTTTAAGAATTTTTTAAAGAATTCCAATTAATACAATTTTTTATTTATGTAACGAAAAAAGATAAATTAAAAAATAATCATTCTTGTTGCATTCCAATGTCGCGATGTATGTAACAAATAACAAATTTTTTATTTATGTAACAAAAAAAGATAAATTAGAAAATAATCATTGTCGCATTCCAATGTCGCGATCTTCAATCTCAGACAATAATAAAGTATCTTCAAACAGTAATAAAGTATTGTTTCGTTATAATTTGGAATAACCTAGTAAAAATAATATTTGAATATTTATCATTAATCCCAACTTAAATTAACCTAACCTAACCTAACTTGTTCTAACCCATCCTAACCTAACCTAACCCTATATAACGGTAGGCTGGCGTTTTTTGTTAATTCCATAAGATATAGGATTTTTAAGCTTCCTAAATATACATATATATAAATACATGTATGTATGTAAACACACCCACAACCCCCCACCTTAAACTCCATCGATGAATCGCATGAAAAATAAAAAAAAGGGCACCAAACAAAACAATATCATCGAAGAATTTTTATGGTCGCCTTATATTCGCGTGTCTATTGCGGTAGGCGAGCGCAAACAAATAATCGCGCGTTTATGGACCATTAGACTAATCACGGTTGCGTGCATCGACATACCGAGAACGATATACTCGCCCGTATACGCCTTCTTATGGTCAGTCGCGATCGTTTAATCGCACGCATCCTATTATTTTATCACGAGCATAAATTTCGTGAGCTCGTTTCCTCGCTATCTCCTTCGCGAATAAATTACGAATTAAAGAACGAATTTTTACCGCGCCCAGGCTGCGCATGCGCGGATCGGTGAATGCCGTAAGGGGAGCGTAAGAAAAGAGAGAGAGAGAGATATTTGTTTGCGGTTTCATTTTGAAGGGAACGAAGGCCGGATAGTAAAAGGTCACTCCAATGTTGCTCATGTCCGTTTCGGTAATCGTCCCAATACGTTATCCCGCTTCAGTGATCGATCGTTATGTTCTTTCGCGTTTCCAACTCTATGAACCCTAACGTGACGGCTTCGTCAAAAAATCGATATTTTTTTGCATTTCCTTGTAGCACATACTTTTGAAAAAACGTATACAGAAAATAGTTCAGCGATTCGCAAAAATAAGAGAGTTACTGGACTTTTAACAAACGGGTGTAAATGGGCAGGCTTTGAAGCTGTTTTTTTTTTGTCGAAACGCTTTTTTTAAAACTGGTACGCGCGATAACTCGAGCGATAATGATCGAATGTGTAAAATTCTTCCACGAAATTTTTCGTAACTGCTATATCTATCGTTAAGCGTAGCCGTTATTTTTTTTTTTTGAAAATGATTGTTTCTTGAAGCATCCCGGCTGAAAATATTCGAGATTAAAATAATACTTTTTATTTCGACACCTGGGCGTATTTTGAAAAATGAACAAAATCGAGAACCGTTACGCTTAACAATAGCGAGGTTAATGCAGGTTGAGAAAAAAAATTGTTTTTTTGCTTCGGACGAATCAAAACGGAGATTTCAATCCCACAAGGAAAAGGGAAATTTCCGATAGGTCTTCACTCTGCCATGTATTGAATTTCAACCACTCTCTTTTTTTTTTAATTAAAAATTTACTTCCATCAACTTCAACGTACACGTAATAACGTATCTTGAATCGAGTAAAAAAAAATCCCAATAAGTGAAATAAAATAATGCATGAAAAAAATATGATTTTTCTTTTATTTTTCTAATTTGTCTTTTATTTTTCTTTTTTTTTTAATTCTGGTTATTTTTTCTGATTATCTCATTCTAATAATTGTTCTGATTTTTCTTTTTTTTTTTACTACATTCCGCCCGACGAAACGATCGCAGGTAAAGGCGAGCAATAAAAAAGAACGAAAGAAAAAGTAAAACGACAACCCGCTCGTTGGTCGTGCCCCGTATATATTATCGAAAAAGATTGAATAAATTAGCCATAGATCGCGTTCGGAGACGCGAATAATCGATACCCGGAATCGTTGGCGAGCAAATATCGCACACGTGGCTATTGCCAGCTTTTTTCGTCGACTCGAACTTCCGTCGCGATCGCGATAATTGTTTGGGCTTGAGCCGGCTTGTTGCATTGCCGTGAAGCGGTACCACGTGACGCATGGATACAAGAGAGTTAGTTGAAATTTTTCGATGGAAATTACTCAAGGGAGATGATCTTTTTTCCGTACATACTTTTTCACACGGAGGATCGCGTATATCGGAGCTGTGTTATCGCAGTGTCAAAAGCCGCGCTTGCTGATCAATTGCGCCAAAGGTTCGTTGCATCGGCGTTCATTGCTCGTGTGTAAAACTTGAAAAACGAGCTAAAAATACAAAATCGGCCGGAAGTATAATTGGTCAAATTTGCATTTCGATTTTACGCGCAAACGAAAAAAAGAAATCACTATCCCTCTAAAAGACTATTAGATTTTCCGGAACCTTCCCCGCCAAACCGATATTTACAAATATCTTCATCGTTTTTGTCTCGTTCTTTTACCTTCATCAAATTTTCAATAAATTCGCTTTCAACGACACGTTCGGTAGTGAACTTAATTTCTTTCCTCCTTAACCCTCAACCCGTGAACGTGGGTCGTTTTTGCCGCTCGCAAAATTTCATTCCGAAATTTCTCGATCGTATAATCAATTAATTATAATTAAATAATTAACAATAATGAATCATTGATTAATAGATCATTTATTTTACGTTATAATTATTTCCTACATTAATATATTTTTTTCTGTAAAGAGCAACCTTTATCTTTAAGAAACTGCAATTGAAAAAAATTTTCCATAATTTTTACCTACGCTATTTTTTTTTTCAAAAAGAACATTTTTTTTCGCAAGTTCCTCAATATTTGATGAACAAAATATATTAGAGATAAAAAATATTAAAAAAACAACTATTTGTGGTTTTTTATTTTACAAACAACGGCAACCCAAACAACATACAACTAAACCCCATGAAAAGTATATTCTAAAGATAAGCTATGAATTTTTACAGATTTTTTAATGAATATTTGTGGGTGTGGTAGCGCGAAGACAAAAAGGACCCAGGTTCACGGGATTAAGTTGCCTCGAATATCGTCACGAGTTAATTCATTGGTTTCGCTCTACTAGACGAAAAACGACTTATCCCCTTAAACTCGGCGAATCTACGGACTCGCTTGAAAATGGATTGTTCGTGTGACTTGAAAATTCGGGATTCTCGATACGCCAAGGACAACAGACACCCACGCAATATCCCGTCGATCGAGCGGCCACGACACCGCGCGACCATGGTTGCATTCTTCGAAGTCGACTTTCCTCGAAAACCATCCAATTACTTTCGACTCTCTCGCATCCTCCCCCTCTCCACAGCTCCACCCCCCTCCTTTCGCGCTCCCACGCGAGCTTCGAAGTATGGCCGTCGACGATGTCGCATTTTGCATCTTTATTTTCACACTATGCATCACTATCGTAATTCCGGCGTTTTTTGAATTCCTGCCCATGAAAATGTCCTATTTTTCATTTTTGCTTTTACCTTCCTCCCCTTAATTTCTACCGGAATATTATAATCCATTTTAGCGAAATAAACATTTTTTTTATTCATTTTTATCCATACTATGTTATGTTTTCTATTCTTATATTATTATTATTACTTTTGTTTAGATCATTGGCATTCAGTCATAATATTTAATAATAATAATTTTCATTGTTTATTGATAATATCATTGATATAAAAACAATGTTTTATTGTTAATTGATATTATTATGAATGTTCAAAGAATTTCCCTATCATCATTAGAAATGACAATAACAACGTTGCTGAGAATAAAAATATTATTATTATTATTATTATTATTATTGTACTTATCGTTATTATTATTATTAACATCGTCAGTATGGAAAAATTTAGTGATTTGCCTATTTTAGGTTACGAAATGTAGTTCAATTTTGATTTATGGAACTTGATTGATATTTGCCGAAAAATATTACATAACATTTCTGATAATGATAATAATCACTATTATTGATCTATTTATTCGTGCCAGTTTGATAGATACACATGTAACAATTAATATTAAAAGGTTATTATTATCGTCAATACTGAACACAATTTTAAAGGAAAATGGTTTTTTCCCTTGATAATCGTTCCCCCTTCGATAAAACATCGACACGTCGATGTATATTCGTATTTGTCTTATCGGCAATACGAAAGTCGGCCCAGTATTGAAATTCTCTCACAATAAACAAACATCGAAAAACTTCCACTCGCTTACCATTCAAATCTTGGAAATAACCGCACTTCGATCGTTCAAATGATTTCGAGTCGAGCGCAACGAATTCCGAAGACACTTTTGTATACCGGTTCACTCATTCGTTGTGTTGTGTTTTTTTTTCTTTTCGCCGAAGCACCGACGGATTTGTGACACACGCCCCGCCCCCCCCCCCCCAACCCGCGATATTCACAAACCAAAACGTTCAACCGAATAACGTATTTTGCAATAAATATTTACAGACGAGAGAAGGGAGGCGAGACGACATAAAGTACGTACACGTGTATGTAAAGGTCAAAAGAAAAAAGCGAAACGAAAAATTTTGAGATTTAAGTGCGGATGAGGACGGTTGAGTCACACGATGACACGGTACGATCGTGTGCGCGCGCTACTCGCGAATAAGCGGACCCGCGCTCCCGAGAGACAAAAAACTCGAAGATTCCCAACGGTCGCCTTGGGTTACTCCTCCGCGTAATATTGACCAGATTGCCACGGTTCTTCCTGTCGCTCGTGTTATTTTGTAACACGCGTTTTCCCGCGGTATTATCGATCATCGGTATACACGCCGGGGAGAGAATCGACGAAGCTTGTTGATCACCTATCGATACAAATCGTATTCGAAACAGCGTCTCCACCTTTCATTTACCTCTTTCCGTCGTTTTTTGTAAAAAAAAAGAAAAAAGAATCAAGGCAGCTCGCACGCGTCGTTTCTTTCTTTTTTTTATTGTTTGTCCCAAAAATTCTTCGATTTCGTCCCTTTTTTTTGGCGTTTCTATCTCACTCTTCTTCACCGAAAAAAAAAACCGTTTTATCTCGAGCGCCCCGCATTGTCCGCGAGTACTAAACACGCGCGCGCGCGAGCGAAATTCCACTCGGCGAATTTCGTCGAAGGTCGTCAATGTTTTTGTTTGGTGCCTTTTTGTGACTTTTTTTTCTACCGTTTTCGGACTTCTCGTATTGGCTCTCCGATCGTTTTATTTTTTGGAGGTTTCTCACGTGTCCAACTGGCGGAAGGCTGGTCGCGTCACTGACATGCCGGGGTTCGAAAACTCGAGTGACCAAGTCTCGACGAGGGCGACCGACTATCTCTATCTGTGCACTTGCCCCGCGTCTCGCAAACGATAACCGTCACACCGATATCAATCAGCCACTTTTTGATATCACTACAAGCGTATCAGCGCTTCGCATCCATGTGGGTGCACACGGATGACGAAGCTATCCCATGGAATCTCTTATCGGCTGATCGCGGTATCCACGATCGACTCCGTTTAATGAAGTGTCGGTTTAGAACTCGAACAAAAAAAAGAGAGAAAATAGATCTCGCGATCGTGGAATGGTCGTTTCTCGTTCGCTACCTTGTATCGACGGGAGTCATGACTGATTGTTTGCACGATACTTCAATTCACACGAAATACACATACAAATACAAACCTTCATTTGTTCAAGTGAGTAGTCCCGAGATTTCCTACTACGTCGCCTTACTTCCCTCCGACAGCCTCAATTTTCCCCACTTCTGTTATTTTTCAAATCACTCAAACCGGAAACGCGAGTAAACGAATCCGTGATCCCGGGCCTCGCCGTTGCATGGAAGCGCCACGACGAAAGTGCTTTTTTCTTCCGTTCTTCGATTAACGGCACTGCTGCGAACCTCTAGTGGGAAAATAAGCATCAAGATTGGAATCCCCTTATTTCACCCTTGCATCAATGCGACAGGAGGGGGGGGGGTGGTTGCACCGGATAATAAAATAATTTATAACGAAGATCGGGATCAACCGAGAGCATTTTTCGTTCGATAGTTTCGATAACAAGAGACGCAACTGATAGCACTATCTCGTTTACGAGACCCTGGAAAACGCCGACCTTGGCATTCCGAAAGGGATTAAGATATAGGGGAAATACCGTACGAAGGGTGTAAAAGACTCAAAACTTATTTTTGTTTTATTACAGTCGAAAGAATTACATTGGCATCGAATGTACGAATTAATCTTTAGCGGGAGTAGGGTATCTTTTTGTCCTTCGTATCATCAATATACTCTCTCTCTCTCTTTCTCGGTCGCTTCGTCTTTTTTCCTTTCGACGAAGATAATGTCAACTGATCTGTCAACACAGGTTCACGGTAGTGAAACGGCGCTCCAGTGGAACGTTTTTCATCGAGCTTCGATTCTGACGTTTCTTTTTTTATACATATAGAAAAATTTCGTAGTAAAATCTGTTTCTACAGTTTTTTTTTCAACTGGTATGTGAGCACCAATAATGTTATTACGCTGTTTCGGGGTCGGTCATGATCAGCATTTTTGTGGACGTCCGGTGGGATTTTTCGAGCCCTCAGATAAAAGCGTGATCGAACAATCGTATCCTCTTTGAGGGTGGAGCTTTCGTTCGAAAAACGTCGAAAGACTGGATTTTTTATTGTTATAGTCCAACTTCGAACTTTCTCCCTCGAAAACAACGTGTCAGATCTTATCGTGAATAAAAAGTGACGTATCCGTGTCTACAAACAGGCGCTTCGACGTTTATCGTGAAACGATTTGCCTTGAAGGGTCTCATTGCAGGATTTTGGCCCTTACCCCTTACACTCTCGCTTTTTGTATTCCGCAGTTCACGAAGACGCACGTTGCAGTTGAAAAATGAAAAACGAAGAAAAAGTATCTCGCTGATTCCTGATTTCTTCGTTTTTTCGTTGATTATAGCTACGCTTCGGGTATCACTAGACTTGTAGTACGGACATGAGTATGTGCATCACGTTTGAAGCCACTTCGACCGGAAGTTGCGAGAAAACGAGGTTGTAGATATCGGCGAAGTCGCGATTCACGGATTTCACGAATTCCACAATGACGTCCTTGGTTTCTGAAAATTCACAGAATTAATCATGGTTCCGCCTTTGAAGCGACGATTGATTTTTCTTTCTTACGATTTTAGCCTAAACGCTACTTCCGGTTCTACGAGAAACTCTAACAACCGCATAGTTTCTCACAATCGTCATTTACACTTGCGCTATTATTATTATTATTATTATCATTATCACGATCACATTTAGTATTTGAGTTATTACTATTATTATTGATATTATTATTATCATTCGTTAATTTATCTTTTTGAATATTACTTTGCTTTAGAATTTTCGCTTTGTTATACTTTTTATACTTTAAAATACATATTATACGAAATGTGAAAAATATTGTTTTATTTTTATATTTTAGTATCCGTATTATTTTTAATGTATTATTATGCTATGGTACGTTTAAGTTTTCTTGAGTTGTTTTCGTTATCTCTTTTTTTGCCCGAAAGTCAATTAGGGCATAATAAAATATATCATCATCATCAACACCATTATCCGCTTAGTATCTTTCGAATTCTAAAGTTGAAAGAAAGGTAAAACGATCTCGATGTTTCCTCACCATCGTTAGGGGCTTTGCCCTCGTGGAGGACGTTGATAGCAAGGCTCAAGAGTTCTTGCAGATGGGGCTTGAGGATCTCGTGTCCAGCACGATAAAGCGTCATAACTGCATCGAAGACCGCTTGATACTCCTCGAAATCTTGCTGCAACGGCAATTGTTTAACGAAGGACGGAAACACCTGGCCAAGGTCGAGCAACGAGTAATTAGCGATAATCATCCTCGCTATAACCCCGATCATATTGTCACGTGGACCGGCGTGATCCTCTCGACCCGACGAAACGACGATCAGCGATAGCACGTTCCCGTAGTGCGTGTACATCGCCTCCTTCCCGTGCAGCACCAACTCGCCGAGACCGTAAAACGCGTTGTTCCGCACTTCGGCGCTCTCGTCCGACGAACACTTGTGGAACAGCGGTAAAAGTTGACCGACGAATGCACCCGAGGTGTGTTTCAAACCGGACAAACACTCGGCTATCGTTCCGACCGCGAATGACTTTTGGGCCTCCGATTTGTTTGGTTTCTGCAATTTAAAATGAAAATGTTGATCCTCTTGAAAATCGGATTTTAGTGATGATGCTAATAAGAGTACAGTGGAACGGAGATTATACGAATCGGGTTCGGGTATCTTCCGAATAACCGGTGATTTGGATAACCAAATGGCAATATTCCGTGGGTGAAAAGGAACGTCGAACCTTTCGATACGATAAAATTTTAGGTGTAGCAAAAAGAAATCCATTATTTTCTGGAGTAATCACAAAACTGTCGCAAAAATCTGTTTAGTAAAAAATATCATTTTTCTAATGCCATTTAGTGCATAACGGTCGATCTTATGCAACGCGAGATACAGATAGCTAAATCCATCTATTGGAAAAATCGTGAATTTCCTTTTACTACACTTAATACATAAATCCAAAATCCAATGAACATCAATTTGTCAATGCTGGATGTCCCATTTTCATGAATTCACAATCCAAAGTATTGCATCATCGAATGATACGGACAGTTGAATGCGTATGTAAAAATAACCAATATTCATAAATCTTCGTGTTCTCGTCTACATATTCTTTAAAAAGTCGACAGTTTCGTTGAACCTTATAACGGAATATCGTTTCTCCGCAGACAAATCAGGCTACCGTTTTGGAAGAAGAATCTTGTCGATTTTCGAAAGCTTTAACGGCTCAACAGTAATATGGCCGCTTTTGTTTGGATAATTGATATTTTTTGATAACCCAAATCTTTGGATAATTGAAGTTTCGAATAAAATCAAATTCGCCATTTGGATAATTGACGATCGAACAATCCACGCTCTGCTTTGTCGATAATTAACACGACTGGGCCAATGAGACTCACACATCTGTCGAGAAGGATAGGTATAACTCCTTGAAAGTAAAGTGCAAAGTCCTCGGGCGTTATGACTTTGCCGAAAGCGGAGAACACGTCACCAGCGTACTCGATCAATTGTTCGTCCTCCTCAGCTTCGTTCTCACAATCCTCACCGCCGATGTCGTCCTGATTCTGGCATTCGGTCTTCTCCATCATAACGTCCATGACGCAATTGATAATGGCGTCCCGATGACCCTCGCCGAGCAGAACATCGGCTTTGATCTCTTTGAGCATCGTGGCGTAAGCTCCGAGGGCATCCATCACGACAGTTCTCTCGTAATCGAGTCTTATCAGCTCCGACAATTTCGGAACGAATACCGAGAGTGCTTTCAACATCGCGACTTTACCCTCGTTCGTATTGATTTTCGAAAGATTTATGCAGAATTGTACAAGCCCGTCAATGGCAGCTTCCCGGATGTCCATTTGAGGAAAATTCATCACGCGGAAGGTCTCCTCGAAGGACTTCTCGAGATAGGGCAAAAAGGCTTCCCTGTAATATTACATCAAAATTACGGATGCAATGTTCGAACGGATGGTTATTTAAAAAAGATGGGACCGAAGGTAACGCCATTTCGTCATCGTGGGAACGCAACGAAATTTTCTTTGCAGTGTCATCTCTTCATAATTATCGAAAATCATTTTCAGCCATTTTTTTTCTCTCGTAAATCGCCAAAAATCTAAAAAAATATTTGCACTATTTTCAAAAATATTTGCACTATTTTCAATCCGGGAGTAATTTTAAAGAAAATGAAGGGAATTGAAGATAAAAGATAATTTTCGTTGGCTCGTAACGTCGTGGACTTCAGCGACGTGCAAAAGAAGAAAATGTACGAACTCGGTGTACTGTGCAATTTCTTTCAGTGCCAATATGGCCTCCTCTTTTTCCTCGATATACGAACTGTTGACCCTATAGCCCGCAACGTCGTCGTCGTCCACGTCCTCCTCGTCGTCAGTATTTTCGATATCCTCCTCCTCCTCGTCATCGTCGCTGCCCGCGTCGTAAATGGGAAACAGGACACTCGATTCTTCCTCCTTGTAACGGGTCTATGAAGAACGCGCTACTTTTTAAATGACATTCTCATTTTCTTACTTCGTTTTGCTAGCACTGAAATCCAACTCAGTTACTCACGACAACGCCCTCGGTACTGCGTATACTCTCGATCATGTATTCAACGATTTTCGGCAGAGCAGGCGCCATTTCTTTCTTCATCACCGTACTGATCGAGGCCAACAATCCGTACACGACTTTCCGGATGTCCGGGTCGTTCGTATTCTCCAATAGATTCAGACCGAATTCCAGAGAACGACCAATCACGGGCTTTATGTTCTCACCACCTATGTTCCTTATTAGCACACCGAGAGTTTCTGCAAATGAATTCGAGTTGGTTGACATCAAGTATCATTAAACAGCGATTTCATTTTATTTCATTCCATTTGTTACATAACAAATTTAACAAATTTAATAAACGTATATTTTATTTAATGATTGAATTAAAAATACGTTTATTAAATAAATTATTACGTATATTAAAGAACTTATATCAGTTATTGTGACATAATATAAATTCGCATATAATTTGTTATATATGTTATTAAATTTATTAATATTTTATTTAACAAATAACTTTTTCCATAAATCTTATAACTCATATATATAAATTTGTGTATTTGAGTTCAAATTTCTGTTCATTGGAAATATTTATAGAGGACGAAATTTCGCAAAACTGGTCAACAACTTCGTTAAAGGAAGTAAGGCGAATTTATTCTTTTTGTTTTAAATTAACTATTTCGCAGCGTCGCTATATTTATACTAGATTCGACTAGAAACGATTTTTGAGGTGAGAGTTTACGAATTTGGAAGGTGAATGGAGGGAGTGATTCGCATCAAAGAGAAAAAAGTATGACTTACCTACAGCTTGAATCTGCAAGGCTATGGTTTCTTCGGTGTTCTGCTCGGACAGATGAGCATCAAGGTGCCTCATAATATCCTGAAAGTACGGGAGCATGTGTTCCTTGCAGGCGTTGGCAGCAGCGCCGATGCAGCTGAAGACTCGAGCGCGAATTTGCAATGAGGTGCCTTTGTTCAGATAGTCGATCAAGCGTTGCATGAGTGCCGGAAGATATGGCAACAGAGCCTCGTTTAAATTCTCGCAGAAGGTCTCCAATGCGTAAAACATTTGCACAAAGCCGCGAGAGAGGCCCTGTTCTTGATCGTTGTAAACGTAAATGCGATCCAAATAGTGAAAGAGAAGCGGCATCAGTTCGTCAGAGTAGCGGCTTATGTCCGGCTGCAAAAATTCGGAAAACTTTCCCGCCGCGTACAACGCGGCTTTGGATGCTATCGGATTCTCGTCCATCACACCCGTGTAAACGTATTTCAGAAAATCGGGTAGATAGTTGTTTCGGATGTGTTCGGAGCAGCCCTCCGAGAGAACGGCCATTGTTAAGTACGACGCTTTTTTCGCGTAAACGTCGTCACCGTCAAGGCCCGCCTTTATGCGCTTCCGCTGCGACAAGGAACTATCGTTAGAATTTCGTTTTTTCGCTAAAAAAAAATAATCGCGTTATCAATTTACCAGGTGGGGAAAGAGCTTTTCCGGCTGGAGATGAAGACCGAGAAGGTACATCGTTTGCGTCGCTCGTGTTGATGGCGCCTGTTCTTCGTTCTCGTCAGCGAAGAAATCCTCGTCATCGTCGTCATCCACCTTCGCCGACATAAGCTGGTACATCCCCTCTGTTGAAAGATTGATTACGGATATTGATATTTATCATTGAGAATTCGAGTATCATCGAAACGTTCAACTAATGGAGCGTGACACCTACCGACTATCGGCTCGATAAGTTTGTGCTTGATTATGGCCTTCTTCTTGGTCCTGATGAGCGTTCTCAGCAGGCTGATCGCTCGTGACCTCAGATCGTCGCCGTACGCGGTATTCTTAGCGATTTCCAGGCACATGGAAACGAGATCTTTTACTCTCGGACCTACAACGGTCCTTGTTTCCTCGCAGAGTTCGTCGAACAATTCCAGGGTCTCTGTGGCTCGCTCTTCGTTCGTCGTGGAGAGCGCTTGGACAACGCTCATCGCTGGTAACATCATCTGCTGATATGCATTCACCATCTGTGCATGGGGAATATTGAAGACTTTAACTCTAGCGAACAAACCTAATGCACCTACTACAAAATTGAAATCCTCGATATGATGCAAAATATTGTGGAAATGGAAGAAGCCGAAGCATCGGTAATTTCTAATACTAACGGCCTGATTACTTTCGACGAGAGGAACAAGATGCAGCATCGTGCGAAGAACGTAGAACGACGTCATAGTACCGGCCTCCTTGAGGCTCTGCAAAACTTGCACCAAGAGATTCATTATCGATTGAGCGTGAGGAACGTAAGCGTGCGGTGCAATTTCCGTTATTTTCGCAAGTGTGAACATTCCGAGTTCCTTCTTAGCAATGTCGTCGCTGGCTGCCAACTCGTGTATTATCTGGAATATCTGTGGCCAGCCATTGCTCGCTTGCGAGTCTTGCTTGCTTACGGGTAACTCGTGCTTGACTATCGCACCAATCAGCTGGGCTATCGCATTTCTCACATTAACCTCTGTGTCCTGAACGAGACCCTGTTTGTTCAAAGTACAACAATTGTAATGACTTCGTACTGCTGAAGGAAGAATAACTCCAGAGGAGACAAACGGCATAATTACCTGCACCATCAATTCCTTTGCTCTGGAACGTGCGTCAGGTGGAAGTTTGAGCCAGTTTTTTCTCTTGGAGTAGCGTTCTCTCAGCAGTATAGCTGCGTACTGTCTTATCTTGAAAACAAAGTCATTGACATACGTGAAGACGGGGACCTCTGAACCAATGGGTTCCTATAAGTGTATATTGGAGCGTAAGTCTTACCATTGGCTTTTGCGAGGCAATCATGAGGTGAAACAGCTCGCTGCTGCTCTCCGGATTCTCAAAGATTTTCTTCAATTCGCCCGTTGCCTTGAATCACATTTTTAAACGGATTCATTATTTTGTACTTTTTGTTTTCTCGATGTTCTCGTTGGATTTTTTCAATATCATTTTTCGTAAGAAAATGCGCGCGCGCGCGTTTCCGAAATGGAACGTCGTAAGTGCGACAGTCGCAGTGACGAGCACGTGTTTCTCCGATTGGTAAGATTTGAGGTTCGAAAAATTGATTGCTCTAACGTCCAAGCCCTTACCTGTTCAACGACGTTGGTGTCGGGCACCAGGAGCCTTCCCAGTACGTCCTCCATTGTTACAATGTGTACACTGCGCGATCTCTATGTACCGGTATTTTGTGTTGCTATCCGGTGACAGCAATCGGCATAATCAGGAAGGCGACTACTGCGCGGCAGATCTACATCGATCCTGCATCCCGCGATTAACACACACACAAGTCGAAAGAGCGGTCGCGGAGAGAGTGGTGGGAGATCTCGGAGGACAGCCGGCCTTTTTTGGAAAGTCGGATGTGGCGCTTTCAGCGACAAGCTCGTGAAGCTCAACACTCCTTCATTAACGCTTGGTACAAATGTTTTCACCGCATAGATGGCTCAAACATCCGGTCGGTCAAAATGCAATTCCCCAATTCTCTTCTAAACAGATCATATCTCGAAGGAAAAAAGAAATAGCCGATTATAACGTTCAACAGACTGCGATGTGGAACTTTTCTTTCGTCCGAAATATAAACCGTTTCAGAAATCTTTAGGTATCGACAATCGAGCTAACTCTCGCATAACCTTAAGGTTAAGGTTAAGCTTGCTAATGCCAACTAAAAATCATCGAAGCGCAAACTTCGGGTTGCTCGATTTCCAACATACTGCTTGTACTATGGCCACCGGATGTCGCTAGTGGTCGCGAAACCTTGTTAATCATCTAAATTTTTGTCCTATTTTATTAAATAAATAAACCTCAATAAACAATAGTAATGCAGTAATAATTACTGAGAATCCACAAAGGAAGGAAAAGTTATCGGCGTTTGCTGGGACCGTTTTCTTTTACGATTGATAATAAAAAACAACAATGCTGAAAGGTTTTGTGTGACGTACTATCGTTGGATGCAGATTTTTAATTAATTAAACAAAAGTTAAACGTGCACTAAATTTATTTTCGCGCATGTTCAGAAATTCCGCTTCCACCTGACTTCTGCGCACGCACCAGTATCAGTGTGGCGAAAAAAAGTAGATACCCATCTCGATAGGTTTTACGATCAATGACCGAAACGTTGGTGAGCCTGATGGTCCAAAGTGTGAGCGTTTCCACATTGCTGTTTTTTCTGATGCAATACTTATGTTATACATTGAATTCAAGATAATTTATAAAAGTCAGTGAAGCGTGTACTGTTTAATTGAAGAGAGATTGCTGAAATCCGGGTGAAAAATGACTGAAGAAGATTCGGTAGGTGGTCTTACGGAGATCGAGGTGGAATCGTTTGTGCCCGCTTGCACGGCCCGGTCGCGTGTCATTGAGCTTTCATTAGCGTGTATTTCGCCCATATTAATATCAACTTCAGGATGTGCTAATAGTATACAAAATCCGTTCGGTTAATACGGAAGAAAAGTACTTCTAATCACAGGACCGAATAATTGTTAGATTATCTTCGGATCGCTTTCTCGTGAATTTTTTATTAGCGTTCAATTGGGCGTGTGAGAGAGAGAAGAAGCGAATTAATCGGCAGCGAATGCTCTCGATGTTGCTCCATTTTTTTTGGTCTTTGATTATTGCTACGCATGTCGCGCCAACGTTTGGAAGAAATATTTTCATCATCCTGACAGAACGAAGAAATCAACTTACCTATGTACGAATTGCAGATCTTCGATCCAACCTTGAAGAAGAAGAGAAAGAAGAAGAAGACCACCTTCGATCTCGACTGCGATACTGGTGATGCCGGCAGTGGTGGGGAGGCCCCTGAAGGGACTGGAGATAAAGAGAACCAGGAGCCCGATAATCCTTCGGTAGAAGACGATGAGGCGCTGGATTTGGAAAACTTTGGAAAGAAAAAGAAGAAGAAGAAGAAGGCGTTTAATCTGGATGAACTAGATGCTGCCTTGCCCGATAGCAAAAAAGAGGTATGTAACGATCATGCTTGCATTTGCCATAATCAGCAGAATTTATGTCACGATCCTTCAAGCTGCTGTTCTCTTCTTCAAAGGATGTCGTCGAACAACAGACGGAAGAAATTCCTGTGGATGACAACTTCGATCTGGACATGGACTTCTCAAAAACAAAAAAGAAGAAGAAGAAAAAGAAGGATCTTGATGAACTTGTAGCGGAGGAGGAAAAGAAAGAATTGGAAGACACCGAAAATGGTAAGTACCAATAGAAAACACTATGTATTCTTCTTTCGTGCATCTAGTTCTGACGTTTTTGGGAATTATTTGTTAACATGCTGCACTGACTCCGAGCGAAGTGCAGACTATGGTAAGACTCACCGTCGGTGATAGCTTGGCCCTGATATTTTCTGTTAACACAGACTATTTTTCGATCATTTTTATGATCCTTCGTGTAATGGTTTCTGATCACAGCAAAGCCCTATGTAAAATTCCAATGTACGTAACCTGAATATCCTGGTAGCTTTAGAGAGATAAACGTAATATTGATATTGTTTCCATTCAGATATTCGGTTACATATCACTAGCATTACGTATCGAAGCATCGAAGGTAGTCGAAATGTCGGAGTGGGCAATGACACTCAAATGCCTAAGAACGATTGTTAATAATGAATACATGATTCAGAACCTACCGTGCAGCTTATACTTAAATTTGTTTTGTTACATCAATGGCACATCTAACATACAATAATTTGTGCTCCAGTGGAGGATACAAGCCTGTGGGTAGGATCTGACAGAGATTACACTTACGACGAGCTGCTCCTCCGAGTATTCAATATAATGCGGGAAAAGAATCCTGACATGGTCGCTGGTAAAAAACAAAAATTCGTCATGCGACCCCCGCAAGTCGTGCGCATCGGCACGAAGAAAACATCGTTCGCTAACTTTACCGAGGTCAATATTTGCTGTTTTATTTTCTTCGCGTTCACTTGATTCGCGATGAGAAGGGAAACTGATCGATATTGTATAAACATTTTTCGCTCGCTTTGAATTCCAGATCTGCAAAACTTTGCATCGGCAACCGAAACATTTATTAGATTTCCTACTCGCCGAATTAGGTACATGCGGTTCCGTGGATGGTAACAGTCAACTCATTATCAAAGGACGTTTCCAGCAGAAGCAGATAGAAAATGTTTTGAGGAGATATATCAAGGAATACGTGACGTGCCATACGTGCCGTTCACCCGATACTATTCTCCAAAAGGACACCAGATTATTCTTCTTGCAGTGCGAGACGTGTGGCTCTCGATGTTCGGTAGCTAGCATCAAATCTGGTTTCCAGGTAATCCTTCGTTTTCTATATCTACGGAAAAATGACCGCGTCTATTACTTTTCACGATACCATTCACGTTTTTCTGCTTATTTCAGGCCGTGACTGGAAAACGTGCTGCCATTCGAGCAAAAACGGCTTAAAAGATTTTGTACATTTTGCTAAGAGGATATTGGCAGATATTCTTGAACGAGAGTGGGAGAAAGTCAGAGAGAACATCCGGTTGAAAATAAAACAATTATGAAATATAGGTCGTGCGCTTTGTCAAAGCTAACCATATTCTTCACATTTTATTTATCGTTTCGTACAATCATTTAATCGTGAACGCAATCTCGCAGTCTTGAGCTTCACTGCATCATGTATCTGTCGATGCTGATACAATCTTTAGGTTGCGCGTCGTAATATTTTCATACTAAAGTTAAAAACATCAAGTAATTATAAATCTGCATGTAACGAAAATGTGCGCGTGTATTTATTGTTCATCGCGTCTGGGTATAGAAAACTAAACAAAGGGGGACGATTATACGTGTACAAAATTCACTTATACTCTGAACATTTTTTTGTCACTCGCCGGCGAGATTTTTTTACGTTTATTCGTCTCGGCGGGCGATACGTCTTTATCCTTGCTCCATGATCGTGAATCTATGAAATCGTCGAATTCAATGCGACGGGGCCTCGTTGTATAGCCCTGTAACCGTAAAAACAGATATTTGGATATCATTTGGTTTTATAAAATTTTTGTAAAGCGGTTGGTTCAAAGTCCTGGGATTTCGGGCCGAACGATTAGCAAATTCCAGCAAATGGAACTGCGATATGCTTTCATTTATTTTCACTGACCTTACGGAAATTTTTGCCAAATTTGGGAGCGCTCAGAGCGAAGCTATCGGTAGAAACTTCCATTCGAAGTAAAGGTTGTACCGATGTATTCTGAAAAAAAACACAAGATAGATTTTTTCATTCTTATTAGAAATTGCAAACTATTGAACTGATATTACAAACTAACCAAGCCAGAATTATCATCGGTATCTCCTGTGGTACGAGAGCCTCGATTATAAATCGACGTCTTTGCGATAGAACTTGAGCTTGCACTTGACGTGGTAGAATCTCGTTTTCTGTTCCATTTTTCCGTTGGTGTCCACTCTACTTTTTCGGCGGCTTTTTTCTTGGGTGATAAAAATTGTATCAATGTAGGCTGCCCGCGTTCCGGTTTTTTGGATGGACTGGACCGTGTAGTTTGGCTCCGTTGAGTCTGACCTTTCGTGACTTCTCGCGACAACCAATTCCGCACGCGTACACTCGGTTCTGAAATAAATATTACCAACAAAAAAAGTTGCTGTGAATCGAGGCCAATTTAACAAGTACACCGGGCTGATTATAATCGACATCTGTATTTGTAGAGTGAAAATCCTATTGTACCTGTCTTACTCAACGACCACCGATCTTCCGATGTAGATGTGCTGACTCTAGCGGAAACGGTTTCTCCCAATTTTTGGTCGAAATCTGCTTCGCGCGCTAGCAGAGTTTTTGTAATTTTTTGCTTTACGGATTCTGAGGTACTCGGTTTGTTTTGAATGGTATTCCCGGATTTGCCAGGGACTGTCGCAATGATGAGAAGTGCATCCTCATCCTTCGATGATTCTTTCCCTCTTTTGGTTGGACTCGTAAAGATTGAGCCGCGTACTTTTTTCCTCGTAATATTATCATTATCGTCTTGCTCATCGCGACCTCGTTTCGACGGATTCCTATGACTTTCCTCATCGACGTTCGATTCCTGAATCGCGTATTTCTCGTAATTCAGGCTGGAGACTTTCAAACTAGCCTCATCGAATTGCGAAGCTGAATCGTATGGCGGATCATTGGTTCTGGTCATTTGTGGATTTACCGTTTGGCGAGTGATATTGACATTCGCCTCTGCTTTATCGCGGGTTTCCTTCTGGATAGCTTCAGGAAGTTCTGAATTTATTGGGGTTTCCTGTTCGATAGATTCTTTTATCACATCCATCCGTGATGATGGTTTGGTAGCGGATTTCGCTGGTGGGACATCAACATCTTGCGTGTCCAATGCTAGGACACTCGACGTCTCCGAATAATCACGACCACTTTTCCTAAACATACGAGCATGATCGTACTTTGGATTACAGCACTTTTTGGTCGAGCAGTGAAATATTGCGAGGGCTATTTCGCTGGAAGGTATAGCGCGACGTCTGCATTTTCTAAGCTTCTCACCTGTGTTTCAACATAAGAAAAACATTGTCGTATAAGTTGCCAAGAAATACGTGACTTTGGTAACGTCAACGTTTTGCTAGCCAATAGATATATCAGCAAAGGAAGCGTTATTAAGGATTTGTAGCTTCATTTTTAATTTTCTAATGCAATCGTCGACAATACGAAGTACGAAAAACGTCCAGTCTGTATTCAGTTGATGGAACAGTATTAAACGTGTTTGTTTGAATGACTTTTTTTGGATAGAACGATAAATATGAATGAACCTCCAGTTTTAACAATCCGAACGATTTTACAATCTTAAAAAGAACGAAAATAAACGACTCACAAACTGCCATGTAATTTGCATCACCGGTCCCGGTAGCTTGAGTAGTGTTCGATTCTATCAGCTGTACTACAATAACGTTATCGTCGCATACATTGATATCCTTCAGTGTTCGAGTACCGCAGAGCACTGACTTTCCACCTGTAATGTATTTAGATACAAAAGTAACCACGTTTCTCATCTACCGAGGTTCAATTTGACGAAGCGTACCTGCCGATTCGATCATACGTTTGTGCATGTTATATTGACCAGAGTCAAAGTGAACAAACGTCAAACTCTGAAAAACCGTTTTTCTTCGCGGGTCTGGGCTGACGGAAATATTACCCAGCAGACCAAGTTTGCTGTCTATGAGTTTTGTGAACTTTCCATAATCCGGAAGTTCTTTATTAGCCTTGAAAGCTTCGAGGACGCTTTGCCAAAAATCGATTGGGACGATTGGAATACCGCAGGCCAGCGCACAAGTCAACTGCGAAACGTGCATACGTGCAGTTGTTGGATCATTGAAAAAAAAAAGTTCAATCCGAAAGACAATGCTTTTCAACCTTTTCTGATATGGTGGGCTTCGAGATTGTCATGTGACTGCAGGAGGCTCCCCAACCGACGGCAATACTTCCATCGATCGCATCGATAATGCTCCGCAGCTCGTTCTTTTCACTTTTGTCCAGGCCTGATGTTGCAGTTATTATTGGCACGTGCATGACTCTGTGAAAACATGAAACGTATAAGTCTAACAAACTCTACTCAAAGTTCACATTGACTGTCAATCATTGGGTACATCAAACATGAATGAAAAATCCATTCACAATTTCATACTCACACAAAAATGGAGCATTGTGTGCCGAATCGAATTTTGTCCATATGTTGCAACGAGTTACCTTCTGCGGTCACCCGCAACTCTGGATTGTTTCCTCTCAGAATGCAACTGCCGTATTTGGAGCCGGTATCTTTAATTTTGCAGGTGGACGGCAGTTCTGCATTGTTTTCTATCTGAACGCAGCATTAGGGTATCGTGAAACGATGCTTGATGAAAGTCATGTTGAATGGTTGTATTTAGATGATACCTGACCAATGCCGGCGTTCTTGGTTACTGTAATGACTGCATGATTTCGGCTCACAGAATCATCGCTCACAACGAGATTACCCGTTTTTCGTCCGACGGTAAAAGTTTCATTGGCTCTCAGATACGTTATTTTCCCTAAATAGAAAAAATCTTGGATGGTCAGTTGTATGCTTCAAAGAACAAATAAAATCTTGGAATTCTCAATAATAACAGAAATGCTAGGAGCTTACCATTATTGTCCTTCAGAAGCCACATGTTGATCTCGTACGTACGAGTCCGCAGGTAATAAAAGAGACAAAGGTACGAAACATCAAGTGGTCAAGTCTCGAAGTGATGGTAACACAGCAACAACACGAATAGATGACCAATGTTTTTTCACATCTGAATACTGCCGGATAGAAAATTAATAAAACGGAAACCCATTTCAAACGAAAGAACAATCGCTGACAATTTATTTTCAGGTTATCTTTTGCTATTCGCCAAATTGGCCGATAACGAGGATGAATTTCGTTGACAGCTCTATTAAGAAAGTCAACGTATTCATTCTTTTCCCCTCTTCGCAATACACATCAATGACGATTAAAATTGGAAACACTTTCATCAGGAATATACATTGCTTTATTGCGATCGCTTAACCTTTTCAAAGAATGCGCGCGATCTCGTTTCGAATCGGATATTAGTACTAAGGTTGCGTCGAAAAGTCAGCATCAGCCTTGTAAGCTTTATACCGAATATGCCTTTACAATGTATCTGACAATAATAGGAATCTATTGCTTTTGATGAGATTTTTGCAAAGCGATGGGTTCATTGACATTTTTGCACTACTCTGAACGTTTAACCTTTAACGTCGGCAAATAGGGTGTGGTCTAATTAGAGGCGAAGTCGAACGATCTTTTAAAAAAGCGATTGGAATTTCGGGCGTAATGTTAGGTAGGGTTTTTATTCTACATATTGCATTTTTAATGGTGTCAATCGGCATAATCGCTAGGCAGTCGGGAATAATGCAATTAAAAGGTTAAGAAAGCATTAGTTTTTCTATAGATCTGAGAAACCGAACGAGGGAAACCGTAGTTGGTTATATGCGAAGTCCGCTGAATCATGTTTATGTTTATTTCAACAGTGTATTTACTCGACGTCGCTCGTAGCTGGTGTCACGCGCTTGACCATGCAAATGTACACAAATAAAATTTCAACACCTGTTACGTCCGATTTGTCTGAAAATTTTCGCAAATGTTCCATTAAATATATAGGGTCATGGTGGAAGAGGATTTTTGGCATATACCCCGTTCCAGAAGTTTCCTCGCACTTTATTAGTTATTCAATCGTTGTTTAATTTTTCATTTCAGCAATAATTTATTACTAATTAATTATGAGTGTATTTGTTAATAGAATTCTTTTCATAGGTAGAATTGTTTTTAATTTTATTATTTTCACAGCTAAGCGTCAGATCCGTCGTTTCCGCGATTGCTTCGCCTTTTTCACCAATTGCAATACCAAAATGGCGGTTAGATCGTAGATCAAAATGGCTAACAAATGTTTAAACAATTTCTCGAAATTGCACAATGATACAATGGAGAAAAAAAAAGGTTTAAAAAAAATATTCGAAACACAATGGTGTATTTCAATAAAATATTATATTTATTTGGTTCAGGTATTAAAAAATACGTATTCTAATTCTTTGTTCAAACACAAAACACCATCGTCAAAGAAATTCTTTCAGTCAACGACAAACATCACAGCGTGTAGCGAAACGTTTTTAGACCCCAACGTTTCATTCAATATCACACATTGTGCTATGTCCTGGTACCCCCGAACAGGGAGTTATGACAGCAGGAGAGTCGTGAGGATATCAAACAGTGAAAAAGTTACGTATAATCAAGCAATGACATAAGGTGAAAGCCACTTGATTTGATTACACGCCATATTCTGCACCTTCCTGTTTTTCCTCCGTGAGCCAGAATATGAGCGATGCGCTAGTTTCTGGCTCCAGATAAATCCAGCCGATGAACATTCCTTCGACGATACCGAGTACTACACCAGCCAGGATGTCCAGAATATTATGTCTTCTCATTAGAAGTCGAGAGAGGCAAGTCGAAACGGCCCAAGCGAGCAGGGGTGGTACGAATATTATAGGCACTGGCCATAGGTTAATGAAGAAGTAAACGATCATAGAGATCCGGGAGGCGTGACCCGATGGGAAGGAGAATTTATCAGGGCCAATGGCGAAAGGGTCGTCATTCTTCGCAGGGCGCCGTCTACGCGTAAGTGCTTTCACGACCGCGACAACCACAATATCCAGCAGCAAAGCTGAAGAAAAAATGTCGTTAAATAGTGCATCAAAGATAAACATGAAACAGGAAATATTACTATTAAATATAAAAATATCAAAGCTAATTTTGTATTGTTTAGCTGTGTTCTAAATGATTGCGCACTTTGATTTTATTTTTTTGACTTTTGTTTTAAGGGATATCGAAAAAATATTATGAATTGCTAGGAGTTATTCAAATTGATAAGGAAAGTCCAATGTCCAGTGTTTCTTCAATCATATTGATACTGTTGATACTTGGTGTGATATAATAACCTTTTAAATAGAAAATTTGCTTTTATATTTAAACTCTGATTGCCCAGCAACTAATGAATCAGTGTAGACTCTACTGTAAATTGCAGATACTTGGAACGCATATTCTCATCGCTGTTTATCAGGCTAAAATTATATGAGAATGTTGGAAAAAAATGGTGGCCTCAATTTAACGAATATTAGTAATTGATCAAATTATTTTGTAAAGGTGGTTTTTTTGGTGCACACGGATAGAAGCAGATATTAAATTTGTCTATTTACCGATCATCAGGTTCACTTGCATTTGGTAGAGACTTCTCCTGTTTATTATCCAAATAAACGCCAGCCATCCTGCCAACCATGGTATTCCATGGCACGAGTACTAAGCGAGGAAACAGATGTTTTTCAATGGGCAACAACGTTGTATATCAATTGTTTTAACTTCTCTACAACTATCTAATCTGGAAGATCCATTAAGTAGATATCGTATGACTGGCACAAACTTGTACTTTTGAAGATCTCCGTGAAAGCACAAATTGCATCCAATAATTACCTCAAGCACTGTGTAGTGAATTTTGAGCTGGCGCAGTGGTAAAAATCTTTCCAAGTTTTTTACCAAAACATCTGTTAGATATGCATCCACTGCCAAGCATCGTCTCAGCGTTGAGGGGACTTCCCTCTTTTCCGCAACCTAATGTGAAATATAATTTATTCCGTAATTTGTATAAATATTACGGCTGCCTACGCATGTGGATAAAAAAAAGAATGAAAAACTGAGTATTCTATAAACCGGTACCTTGGCCATTATACGAGAATAGCCGAAAAACTATGAGTCCTTCAATCGCTCCGAGCACCACGTTGTAAATCGTCTTTTTCCAACCTTTATCTCGAAATATGCAAAAAACCAATCGTGTCCGAAGGCCAAACCATTAATCACATTCGTGATTTCAAGATAAGCGGACGGACTGTAACCCACGAAACGACAGGCTGGTTTTCTCATTCTTTTGTTGTTCGTTGGTGTCGGAGATGGTAACATGCAAGAGACATCTTGAAAGCTGTTGATAAGACGAGAAAGGACGTGATTTTTGAGGACTTACCTACAGTTGGTAAGCGTGTTACCATTAGTAAGTTACAAACGCAGCAAAGTAAATTTATAATAAAAAAATATAATCCAAAATACTTATCGAACATTCATTGCAATGTATTTGTTATATTAATAATCAATACAACGGTACGTAAAGCGTTTATTCGAGAATGTAAATATGGAAATTCGTTGTATAAGTTACCGATACTAAAACACGTTAATCGACAGCAGGTATTTTCGCGCATGAATATCGAGTTTATTTACGGACTTGCTAAAAGATTTGGAACAATTTCGCTTCGTATTTTCATTGTTTGGAATAATCGATTCGAGAAAAGGAGGTTATGTGTGCCGTGTGAATCTTTTATATTAGCGTATTCTAAATCAGTGTAATTTTTATGGTATTTCCTAAACAGATCGCAATTTATATATTTTCGAACGGCTCTGTCTAATCAGCCATAAAAATGCGATCTCTTTCCGCGACAAGAATACAAAACAGAGGTTATGTTCATCGATATCTTTGACAATTGACACCACGTAAGCAGAGGCCAGCGAATCACTATTTTGCTGCAGTATTTCCATTATCTCGGGTTCGTTTTCCGAAATGAGCGATGTATCGACGAAACCGGAAACACCAGCGGCCCAAATAGAATTCAAAAAGAAGGCTCGCAAGCCCATGAGAAGTCGAAAAATCAATTCGGACGATAGTGATAATGACGAAGAACGTACCACATTAGTCCGGTAATTCCAGGCTCAAGCAATCCATATTGAATTTATAAAACCTCTATAACAATATTTTCCTTATAGAATTATACACAAAAGCTGAAAAAAACTCCTTTACCAAAAATGTTTGTAACAGGACCAAAGTGGAAGAAATGAAGACAATACAAAAACTTAGACAACGCCCCAACGGGGTAAACATTGCAGAGCTGACGTTAGGTGAAAAGATCACCAATGAGGCATTGACAGTGAGTACTCTTTGATGACACTGCCATCAGTTCCGTTTGACTCTTAGCTTTAAGTCAATTGCATGTTGTTTGCTCTGGATGCTAACCAAATTGTGTTTTCTTAGTCCGATCCCTTTAACGTCAAAAGCGGTGGCATGGTCAACATGGCGGCTCTCAAAAACAGCAAAATCAAGCAGGACGATGCGTACGATACGGGTATTGGTACACAGTTCAATGCTGAAACGAATAAGCGTGATGAGGATGAGGAGATGTAAGTACTGCACTGCACATTCGATGTATGCTGTTAAATAGCATAAGGTACCATAGTAATTGCTCAAATCATTCAGAACATTGATTAAAGTGAACTTTCTGATTGTTCTACAGGTTGAAGTACATAGAAGACGAATTGTCAAAGAGAAAGAACAAGAACAGCAATACAGGAGAGAACGGTACTAGCGGGATGGACGGGATGAGCTACTGTTCTCCCGAGGAAGCCGCGCTTCAAGCTGTGCCTGAACATTTGCGACAGAGTTCGACGCACAGGAGCGAAGAGATGTTGTCCAATCAGATGCTCTCTGGCATACCCGAAGTGGATCTCGGCATCGAGTGGGTATATTTATAAAAATAAGACGTTCTTTTCAGGAAAGCCCCCTATCACATTTTATTTCAGTTGACAATGGATAATGATATTTTCTCACGTTTCACATTGAATTCTGAACGAGACAGAGCTAAGATCCGAAACATAGAAGCGACCGAAGAGGCGAAGCTGAAGTTATTGTGGGAAAGGCACAGGAAGAAAGATGTTCCCTCACAATTTGTGCCGACTAACATGGCTGTAAATTTCGTTCAGCATAACAGATGTGAGTACGACAGGTCTATATCTTCAAGAATGTAAGAATAATTGAGTCGACATTAATCCTTTGTATAATATTCGTCCTCAGTCAACATCGATGATCCCGATGCCCACAAGGGCAAGCATCGTAACAACCGACCAGACGCGGTTGCACCTAAAGATGACGCTAAGGGCAAACGAAAAGACAACGGTGAAAAAGCAACCGACGATTACTATTATGAACGTTTCAAAAAACAATTCAGACGGTTTTGAAGATTCTTCGGTCTAACCTAAAATTGTTCTGATGTAAGATATTAAGTTTTTTTTTTTTTCGAAATAAAGGATAAGGTTCCGATAATCAATTTTGTACAGTCTCTTTGCATTTACTATTCTAAAAGTACACCGAAAAGGATTTTTGTTGTCGCGCAACAATTTTCAAAATATTTAATTTCGAATGTTATTGTTTTACTGCTCTCGTACTCTACAGGGTGTCCCACGTAAGAATGTTATCCGTGAAATGGTAGAGAAGGAAGGGGAGAAGTAAAAGAGCTAACGCGCGTACCATTGAGGCCACCATATCCCGCTAAATATAAATTTTTAAAAAGCCGAACATAGTCAAAAGCAAAACGGAGCAAAAAGTAAACAGAGCTCTAACACTCAAGCGTTTACACACTGACGGGCACAGAGGCCTATTTACCTCACACCAACGAGCGGGTGTGTCCGCACGGTGGAGGTATCACTCCGCCGGACAATACTGTCCCTCACCGTCGTAAGCCTGCTCAATGGGCGCGCTTGATTGGCTGCTTTTAAAAGTGAATAACAATTCAGGGGTTGATCTGGGAACCATACATGCTCATATCAATTGTCTCGGAATTTCACCCCCAAACACCCATGTCACGGGTGACATTCTTACGTTGGACACCCTGTATATATAAGGTTGTCAAATATCTATATATATGTGTATGGCAATCTTGAACCATGAAAAAGTAAAAATTCAAACGACGCAATAAAGGAAAAGGCGTTTTTTTATAACGTGATTGTTGTAATACTGGAAATAGGGGCTTAAAAATCGTAAGTATCTAAAGAGAAGAAGAAAGTAATTAAAAATAAATCGGTATTGAGATTGTTGTTTTATTAAACCGTAAATTATTGTTTACAATATTAATATCGAAAATGAGGTTCATAGGAAAGTTTTACATATTTCATATACGTATCATGCCTACATAGTTAAAATCAATAATGTTTACACTTTTACACTTAATATTGTACCCGTATATATATCGTATATACGGGTACATTTGATTAAAATCGAATATCGATAGAGTTCTCGCGCTGTTAAAAACATGCACAAAACATATAGGACGCGAGCCTAGCGCAATTGACCAGGTTATTCGGAATTTCGTGGACGCTTAGGATATCAGAGTTTGAGCTGCTGTGCTCCATGAAATCTACATTCATCTCCGCTTTGCGCCGGCGTCCCACCCATGACATCATTTGCCCCTTGCGGACGTCACGCACACTAGTTTATAGCGTTCTGTGAGTGTGTAATTCGCGACAGTCGATTACGAAAACATCAATACACGCGGCGGCAACTTACACCCATCACATCCACACCCATGCACGCAGTATATGCAGCTTATAGATAGCCACCCACTCAGTGTAGCATCGAGAATTTGTGTCTTTTAAAAAGTGCGTTTATTTGAGCGTTTTTATCCGTAGTTATGAGTTGTGGATTCGTGACCTGTGGACCGAACGAGGCCCTCGTTGTTTCGGGTGAGTAATTTATCGACGTACATCGATATTTCGTTGCAATTTCCAATCAGCAGCTCCATCGCTCTCCGTGACTAATCGTTGCACGGAATTATAATTTCACATGACGTATTCTCGTGTATCACTATTGATCGATGATGGGTGTGGAGATTCGCTCTCTCATTCGCTCGCGCGTCAAAATCTCAAACTCGTTGTACGAAGATTGATTCGTCCTTCACATTGCATATATGATAAAACGCGCCCAAGAATATGAAGTTTACCCCGAACATAGTGTACGTTTGGCATAAAAAACTGTCTCGATTTCGATGTCACGTATCAAATTACCAATTATGTAATTTTAAAAACGTTCAAGTCTACTCCAGTGGATGCCATTTCAGTGCGTGGGTTCTCATGTAAAAGATGAAGCTGAAGAAATTATTATAGTGACTCAAAACACACAACACTTTTGGACTTTAGTACCTAAATAAAGGGTCTAGGCTTGTAACTTTAATAGGTTTCGTTTTAACAGTGACAGAAACAGTCTAAAAAAGGAATGTAAGTCTACTATTCTGATTCCAGCCGATTGGTGGTTTTTGAACTTTTAGCATCACTACTATTATCTTTCTTTTAATACTTTGCCTCAATTTGTTCTTTTCCAAAGGATGCTGCTACGGCAAGCCCCTTCTTGTACCGGGAGGTCGGGTATTCGTCTGGCCGATTGTTCAGCAAGTACAAAAGTAAGCCTAGTCAGTTACATTCCATTGCTGATCATATGTAATCGTCGCAGTAATACATCAAGCCAAAATAGATGGTTGAACTTGTCACTGGATTTCAAGTTCTTCAATGTTTTCCAGAATATCACTCAACACGATGACTCTCCAGGTTGAAAGTCCAATGGTTTATACAGGTCAGGGTGTTCCAATATCGGTGACAGGAATCGCTCAGGTAGGCTATTTGGAAAAAGTGACTCAGCTCGTGCATTCCTTCCAGGTTGCAAATTCCTCGAGCGAAATTAATGTTTATTTTACAGGTAAAAATCCAAGGTCAGAACGAGGAGATGCTGTCCACAGCGTGCGAACAATTTCTTGGGAAAAGCGAGGAAGAGATTCACAACATCGCTTTGGTAACTCTCGAGGGACATCAGAGAGCTATCATGGGTAGCATGACTGTAGAGGTATATCAACGGTTCTCTAAACATTAACTAATTCCCATTCCACGTAGTTATCTCTTCCATTATATATAATTAGTGCAGTCTTTCTGTGCTTTCTTTACAAAGAAACGTCTGCACGTACGTAAGTAAGTACACATGTCTTCCATGTTGTCCATTTGATTCGCAGGAAATCTACAAAGACAGGAAAAAGTTCAGCAAGGAAGTTTTCGAGGTGGCGAGCAGTGATCTGGTCAATATGGGAATAACCGTTGTGTCATACACCCTGAAAGACATTCGCGACGAGGAAGTACGTTATTTAAAACACGTTATAATTAATAATAATAGAGAAGACTCTCTCTCTCTCTCTCTTTCTTTATCTCTCTGGCTCGCTATCCCTCCCCCAAATAGAGATGCGCGACAAAAACGACACATCAAATGAATGTTCGATGCACGAATTTTTTCGTAGAGACTTCCGTTCTGACATTAACATACCATACTTTCTCTGTGTTAGAACAGTACATGATGCGATCAAGCATTGGCGCGCGTTACTCCCTTAGTTTCGTAAAAATTGAAATTTCGAAGCAGGATAACAAGCAAGAAAAAACAAACAACACGAGAAATAAAAGAAAGCCCCATTTTCGATCGTTCAGACGCAAATGAACACTGACGTTGGAAGTGTGTCGAGACTTTCGTTTTTCTTTTTCAAATCAAAGAAGAAGCGAAGGAGAAATTCGCCCGGTTTTCGAAGTACTTTCACACTCCTTACCACTCCGAATGTCAAAAATATTGAATGCCTTTTTTTCTCTTTTTTTCTATACTTGCAGGGGGCAAAGGTACGTTAAATTTTTTGGCTTTTTTGTACTCGAAGTAACAAAGAGCGATAACAAAAAGAGAATATGGACGCACTGCCGAACTATATATATACACGAACGGCGGGAAATATGAGTACACTTTACGAATTATCGAACGGCGATGAAGACATTACGGGTCACGTCCAAAAAATTAAAACGGGCGAAGGATTTTTCGAGGTACTGTTTGGAAGATTAACAATCGAAGTCCATTGTTTTTTTTCTCTCCATATTCTCTGCTACGTTCCTCACTCATTAGCTGAACATGTGCTTCATATGGTCACAATTCTACTACTCCCATGAACTTACACGTCATTACTTGGGAAATGGAAAATTAAAATTTCTTTTCAGAGGCATTCGGCCCCCACGTTAACGACGTTAACCCATTTGCTTTTGCATTGTATTTTTATTTTCTCACTCGCGCAAAGTTGTTTCATTGAAACTGAACGAGTACTAGAAAATGCTCTATAATCCGGGTTCCACGACGGTGGAAATATCAAACGGGAACAATTGCGATCGGAAGAAAAAATAAAATTTGAGTATCCCGCACTTGACAAAAATTACGAAGCGTGTGTTCATATATTCCGCCAGTAGTGTATATATATTTTGTCATCTCTTTTGTTTTCCTTTAAATCACTAGCTCAGAATAATTTCGTTTCACTTTACTTTGCTCGTAAACGTCAAGAAAAAGGCTTTGCTCCCCCCGCGTTTCGATCTCGAAGTTTCGTCATTGAACATCGCGATCGAAGTGATGTTTGTTTTTTTTACCGACACTTGCGTGTGTATATATGTGGCGAATTCTTTGCAGCCTTTTCGACATCGTTACACGTTTCTGTTATTTTTTCTTCTTGTTTTTCGTTTCGCACAAACGTACTCGCATAGCGTTATGGAGATTACACAATAGATATTAGCTAAGTACAATCTGTTATAGCGACGTTAGAATTTGTTTCTTCGTTTGTCGTACACGTTTTTCGTTTTGCGTCTCTTGAGGTTTGCACCAAACCATCACTGTTCTTTAATTATATACAAATCATGTAAATGCAACGTTCCCGTAAAACTTTCTCATCGTCGCGACGTCGAGACGACAAATTGCAACGAGAAAAAAAGAGAAAAAATAAGTTTCATCGCAGGGATATCTGAAAGCTCTCGGAATGGCCCGTACCGCGGAGGTCAAGAGAGACGCGAGAATTGGCGAGGCGGAAGCCCGTAGAGACGCACAAATTCGCGAAGCCATCGCCGAGGAGCAGAGAATGGCGTCGAGATTTTTGAACGACGCCGATATCGCGAAGGCTCAACGTGACTTTGAACTCAAGAAAGCAGCTTACGACGTCGAAGTACAGACCAAAGTGAGTGACGAGAACAAATTACGTTTATTCGCCATTCTTTTTTCAATTCCATCCACCTTCTTTTCATTACTTTAGAAAGCTGAGGCGGAAATGGCTTTCGAACTTCAAGCCGCGAAAACCAAACAGCGAATAATGGAGGAACAGATGCAAGTCAAGGTCGTCGAGCGAGGACAGGAAATAGCTGTCCAAGAGCAGGAAATCTTGCGTCGCGAGAAAGAACTTGATGCCACCGTAAAACGACCGGCCGACGCTGAAAAATATAGGTATGAGGTCGAGGATGGTAGCTATCGGAAATTTCCGATGGTAAAAATCTGTTCAAAAGCTTTCAGAACTTTTCGTACGAACGGCGAGACGGAAGAACGACTTGTCGCGGAAAGTAATGTACAATTCCAATTATGAGGGAAATTTTAATCGGATATACTTAGAAAATGAACTTCGTATTCAGCCGATTCTGATTTCGAAGAGACATTTTCAGAAAGTCTTCTCTGAAAGAATAACTGAGAAAAGTTCTGGAAACAATCGTGGATCGTGTCACATCGATACTTCTCAGGCTCTAATAACAAGTAGCGTACAATGGAAATGGCGAAAACGTGTGACCAAAAAACTGTAAATCTGGGAATTTTTCAAAGGCTGGAAAAAATGGCGGAAGCGAATAAGCTGCGTCTCGTGATGGAGGCCGAAGCCGAGGCGGAGGCTATAAAGATTCGCGGCGAGGCGGAAGCGTTTGCGATCCAGGCGAAGGCGAGGGCTGAAGCGAGTCAGATGTCGAAGAAAGCCTCGGCTTTCAACTCGTACGGAAACGCGGCGATGGTCGACATGATGCTGGAGACATTACCAAAGGTGAGTAAAGCGGCGAAATCTTAGAAACTCCGAATGAAAAAAAACCTTTGAACCGTGAAAATCTTATATCGTAATTTTTTAGGTCGCGGCGGAAGTCGCAGCGCCGCTCTCACAAGCGAAGAAGATCACGATGGTTTCGAGCGGCAACGGGACGATCGGAGCTGAAAAATTGACGGAAGAAGTGCTGAGCATCGTGACGCGCGTTCCGGAACTCGTCAAGACTCTCACTGGTGTTGACATTGCGAAAGTACGTCAGCGCGACTAGCCCGATCCTCGAACGAAACGCGATCCTTTCACGAGACCGAAAAACAAATGAATCGTCGATTTGGGTGGCAGCGAAACGCAGCACGAACCATATCTCCTTTTTTTTTGTTTCAGTCTGTCCTTGCTGCGTAAACGTTACTCCGCGGTCCACAAGATTCCTCACAGAAGTTTACCGTCAGCGGTACCGTTCCGCCATTTTTTTTTTTAACTTTCCGTATCACAAGACAAAGCTTTTATTAATTTGGAGCGAATCTCTCGACGGTTGCGAAACAACGAAAAGCAAAACAAATTTGCACTCGCGATTCGTCGGACTAAAATCAATTTTCGTCTAGTAACGGAGAGACTACTTTTGAGCCTTTTGTCATCTCCGGTGATTCCTCCTCAAAATGCACATTGGCTTGTAACGGAACTCGCTGATATCGATAGATGCTACAGCATCGTGACGTCGTGTAATCAAAAGATATTAAGGCTCGAAGATGGCGGGACGCATACTCGTACACTCGTACACGATCAGCGGAAAAGAATGGGTGCGTTTAACGAATTGATCGACGCTTGCAGACCACCGCGTAAAAGAATATTCGAGGTATCATTTGAAAGATAGAAATCGCGATCTGTCGTAATTTCCAGCCATTTCGCTCGTCGCGCAAACTTTTCAAAAAACTGTGACGAAAAGTTTCCTCTGCCGAATATAACATAAAATATCTGATGGCGAAAAAATGATATTTAATAAATTGTAAAATCAAGAATTTATAATTTAGTAAAAATCATTTTTGCGATCCGAAACTTGTATCCGTACTTTCCGCTGGTAGTATTTAGATACACATATATACACATGAAAATCTATTATATTGGGTATACGAATCGTTTCCTGAAGAAGTACATTTTTTTCCTAGTAATCGTAAAGGACGTGGGCTTGTAGTTCAGTGATTTTATGTAATATATATGTTGTTTGTGAAGTAAGTTTTTATGAACTGGTCAGTGGCTCTACGTCCACATTCAGCCTTGCTCTTCCTTCAATAGTATTTGGTTTTCCTTTCGAAAGCGACGTCCTTAAATATATATAGAGAATTTTTTATTGCGGTCCATCGAGACGTTTGTTCGTCTAGGCCTCTCGTTAATTTTCCAACATTTGTATTTCCCGAAAAAACGAATGTGTGCCATGCCGTGTGGCGATAATCGATTTTTCCACGAACTTTCCAGATCTAGTTTCGTATCGTATACGCCACGAACCTTCTTACCTCAATGTGCATATGTAAAGAAGAGAGAAGGGAAAATGAAAAAAGAAAAAAGATCGAACAACCATTATGTACATTAAAGATTTAAGGATAACTCGAATGTCCGAACCAAATGTGTCGTCGAATAGTCTCCCTAGTCGCTAGTTTGAAATACAAATGAAAGAGAACGAGTTATAAACGCGCATTTAAAATGCGGCTTAGCACACTCCTCGAATATTATATTTTTTCTATTTCAACGGTGAGAATTCGTCTCGTTTTCGAGCAATCCCTCCATGTACTCTCAAACGATTATAGCGGTGTAGCGATTTGTACGAAGAAACGAATATGAACCATCCTCGCGGAGATTCCGTGAAGGTCGATATTTTTAAGATATACTCTACACGTTGTATGCGTACAAAATAATTGTACAAACGTCGTGCGGTTTCGATAACCTGATTTAGATGCGATCTTTCCAGATCCAATGATCTGCATATGTTGTTTATTTAAATTTATTCCTTCCGTGTATTAGACCCGGTGTATATTCGAATGGCGAATGATTTTAACGTATGTTTCAATCAGTGGTCCTATATCTTTTGCGTGGATATAATGCGTTTTACTAATTCGCAAAAACCTTGATAGCAATGTAATCGAAAGTTTAGCCGTTCGAGAATTTTACCAATGCCTGTCAACCACTGAGTTTTCTCATGAACAAAGGTGGTCCAGCGTTCGTTTTAAATTACTGCCATTGCCGTTTACTGGATATATTCAATGGATTTTCCGTTTTGCCACAAAAATATATTTAAGCCCTGGAGTCACGTGACACGTCTTGTACAAAACTTTAATGTAGATGGTAGCCCGAAAAAAATGAAAAGTCTCGGCAAATAAATACGAATGCATACAGTTCACAATTTACTCGTTTCTCAATGCAGTTCGTATTTCACAGCATTCAAATTTCGCGCGCTCCACGTCTGGGCATGAGCGTGAAGCGGTCCATTGCGATCATGCGCGCTTCCTTTTTCGCAACGCCCCCGCGCTCCGCAGACTTTCATTGTCAACTTGTGACAATGTTTTGCTTTGCGTCTGTCAATGAGAATTCGATTGGTTATTGAAACAGCAGAGAGAGGCTAGTGATTTGAGGATACGGCGCGGCGCCGTTTTGTCGGAAACGAGAATAAGAGCAGTGATGATGGGGAAACGCAACATAGTTTGTCTGTTCCTTGTTACTTTCGTATTTCTTTGGATCGGATGTGAGGTTAGTTGTGGACATTCTCAATTCAATTTCGCCGTTATTGCCACCATCGATATTACTCACCGTTGCTTGTACTCGTTTCAATGGTGATAGGCACAATCGTACGACGACAAGAGATGCAAATGTATTTGTCCGAGCATTTCTTCGGTGATAAATACGACGCAACCTTCGCCAGATCGGCTCAATTTCATCTCCAATGTACCACCTGACAGCTGGTGAGATTATCGCAATGCAATTACCAGACACTTGCATGAACCATGTCGATGCAAGGCGCCAAATTACTCAATGTTTCAGCAACTGCGAGGGTGTAATTCTACCCAAGATCAAACAGCAGCTGATGGGCCAGGACAAAGTGTTTTGTCCTCGATGCGAATGCAAGTATGAGAATCGCAATACAGCTATCATAAAGGTGAGACATTTCATAATTTTGAATATGCTTTAGCAATTTTAGAACATTTTAGAAATTGTAGGATTTTAGAAATGTTTGTAGGTTATACATTGTTTGAAAATTCTCAAATTTAAGACATTCTCTAGCAATTCTCGAATTTTATACATTTTTATGCAATCCTAAAATTTTAGAGAATCAAGAAGCTCTTATTTCTAAAATTCTAGTTGTCCCTAGAAAATTTGATGTATCTGAGATCGTTTGCGGCGATTAACTTATTATATTTCTTTCACACATAAATGATCAATTATCGTAACAATAGCGAAAGATGTGTGCCCTAGGAGTACCTCAAACTAAAAGAATAGATTGCTGTTTAATTGCAGTTGTCATTTCAGTTTGTGGTAATCATCGTCATATGGGTGATATCTCTCCTGGTGATCTACATGCTGTTTCTCATCTGTTTGGATCCACTGTTGAACAAGAGGGTACACAAGGCGGCCGGTGGAGCCGGATATTTGGAGCACACCAATGAAGAGGATGACTCGTCTATTCCCCCTGGTACTTCCCATCCCATGGGTGTGCGTGGAAATGTTTTAAACCGTGTTGGTCATCAACAGGACAAGTGGAAACGCCAAGTGCGAGAGCAAAGGCGCAACATATACGATCGACACACAATGCTCAATTGAGCAGGTTCGATACAAAAGATGTACAGTACATACATATATACAAATACATATATATATATTTAGCCTGCCAGAGAAAAGTATGGACGCGTTTGTCGCAATTTTTCGATCAAAAACAGTAACGAGAACAATTTATAAAAATATTCCTTTTGACTTCTATATGATAGGAATGATGATTGATTGGAAAAAACGTGAAAAAAATGCTAAGGTTTGAGTCTGAAAGAATAAAATATTGAGATTGTTCGTCGTGATTAAAAATTCGTACTCTTCGTTGGTAACGTGATTCATGAACGTTTAATCATAATGCGGTGCAACAGATAATGACTTGTCTGAATGTGATCAAGGAGGCAATATAACGATACGTTGGAAAATTATCGATCAAAGAAAGTAAAGATATTGAGACTTTAATCGAATTGAACCTCTGGTTTTCTCTTCTATCCCACTCGTTGGACAAACGTTGTCTTCCCTGTATATTATCCGTTGACCAATTGAAAAGAGAAATTCAGCTCGTCGCATTTAATATGTATTCCTTGACGTTGTCGTAAAGGACGAGAACGAGAGCTCCTCCGGTACCGCGCAACACGTTCGAAAAAGCGCCCTTGAAAAACGCCCCTGGGCCTTCTTTGCTCATTGTCTTTATCCAACAGTCCAGTGTATTCTTATACATTATGTCTTCCTTGCTGCGTCCAGATTGCATCATCATTCGTCGGCGAACGGTATCAAATGGATACGAAATGATACCCGCCACGGTTGTCACTGCCTGTGAACATGTGCATCAGCCATAAGTTTGGACAATCACTGTTAGCACTAGAGCTCAACAAATGTGTTGTCATTGCATGTTGCATAGTAATCACTCATTACGTACTGATCACTATGACATTTCCTAGAAGGGAACAGGTTTACTGTACCTCAGCAATTAAGAAATTGACATAAAAGGGTGCATGTTTGGGATCTTCTAGAAAAGATGTTCTCGCGGTATCATAGAGGCCAAAGTACGAAGCACGATAGATAAAAATGCCCTGCACGCTGACATTGAAACCACGATAGAGTCCGAATAATCCATCCGACTTGAATACTTTTACAAGGCAATCGGCCATTCCCTTGTACTCTCTGGCATCGCCCTTTCCCACATCAGCTGCTAGCCTGTGTACGATCACCAATTTTTCAAACAACACAAAACTCCGTTTTGTAAGAAAAGTAATTGTGATGTTTGTAGAGGGAAAGCTCAGAATTGGCACAGTTTGTTTGTTTGCTCAAATGCACGATCGTGCGGACCTGGTACGTGCAAAGTCCAGGGGATAGACGAATATCAAAGATGTTGCACCGGCGAAACCACCAGAGGCCAAATTACCGGCGAATTGCTTCCAAAAATCGTCTTTTGGCACATCCTCGAGAAATATTTTTTTGAAGTGATCTTTGAAGGCAAAGTTCAATGCTTGGGTCGGAAAATATCTTATAACGTTGGCAAGATTCCCGCGCCAGAAACTCATGAATCCCGTTTCTTTGGGTATCCTTACGAATGCGTCGATCATCCCTGTAGAAAGAAATAACTTGTGTTCTCCATCGTGGAGACTTGTCCGATAAAGGGTGTACCTTTATATTGGCGATCTTTCGTAATTTGCTTCGAGGTATGCTGGACTTGGAGCAACAACTTTACACGCTCTATCGGAGCCACCGCAGTCTTCGCTACTCCCGCCGATAATCCTCCGGCTACGAGATCGATCAAGAATTCTTTCGTCGTGTCCATTGCTTCGTTTTCGATAAGAACGCTTTATCCGGGATCGCTCGTACAATGTAGTCTTTTCCTTTTCATTGCGTAATTTAATTCTTCGTGTTTCGGGTCCTAGTATTTCGGTTCTTTGAAATCTGACGTTTCGTGCGACATTCAAATGTTTCAATGACCGTAGTTCGGCGATTCTCCGTTGAGCGGTGCTACGTTGCATTCTCGTGCCGCTTGGCCCAGCTTAATAAACTTAGCCGCCGAGTTATCAAATATCGAGCTTTATCATATACTAATCGATTGTTCGTGTTTGCTAAACAAAATCCAGCGTTTGTTAGACTTTATTTATTGAATAATTCGAAAGTGTAGAAATTGTTGCGTTACATTTCACTGCTTACAAATTTTTATGTAAACAGATTTCAATGCATGTTTCGAGTAAAAGAGATCTGTATTTGAGACATTTCCCACCGTCGGTTGTTCACTTAAACGCAGTTGTAATAAAAATACTTATCGATCATCACGTATTGCATTAATATTATTTACGATATTTTCGGTGTTAATTATGCAAGTAATGTACATTGCACATAATTATGTAATTAATACCACGTATTAACGGAGGTTTCTCTAGTATACATATTTCCCCTCCAGTCTCCATTATACAAATGTACGATTTTACATCCCTCTCGCACCAGCCCACTTCTCGAGTATCATTATTTCTCATATACAGCTCACTTCACGAGGTCTTAACAATAGTGGAGCCATCCCTGTTCATACAGGGTTTTGTAGCCACTTTCTTTTAAGCCTTTCCAAATGAGTTTGGAACTCCTATCCTCCTTCCCGCCATCACTCCAGTCGCCATGGTTCATAATAGTATGCCTACCAGGCATCACTTTGTCCATGGAGCCTAGAGTAAAGAAGTGGACACAAAATAGGAGAATACGTAGTACCAGCCTATCGGAAATCCGTTCTTTCCATAGTTCTGTGTTCTGCCACAAGCGTCGCAAATATACGAAACATCCACCAATAGCAGTATAATATCGCTCGGCGCTTGCGCAGCATCAAGCTCTTTTCCATTTCCATGGAGACTAGAGTATTCCATTTCCATCATGGCCTCCTGCCTTCTGCGATAATCGTGATATTGTAGTTTATCGCGCTTATGTGCGGTTTAGCATTGTTTTCCGTTTATAAAATGTGAGCAATCTTTTTACTCTTTAGGCTTGGTGGATTTCATTATTAAACGTTTCCTTCAATCAGCGAGGTAAAAGACGCATTTGAGTCTTTGTATATATACATTAGCAGTATCTTTGATCTACATATATATATTTATGACTTGGATATTTTCGAGCGCAGCGCCACCACAATAAGTACCGATTTCGTGTGCACTGATTAAGCACGCTGTGTCCACTGCTTTACTCTTACTGTTCTGAAATATCAACTTCTGGAATGAGGTCGTGGCATATTTCGACGCCTCTTTCTTCCGCAAGTATCACATAGCAGGGGAAACATTTTCCTAGAAGAAAGCTGCAACTTTACATACTGTAAACGTACACGAGATATTCGATGGGAACCCCCTAGGGAATTTTCGGATCAGAACTCCCACTGGGAATCTAGAGTCCCATAAATTTCCATTTTCTTTATCGACGGAACACGCGTCACTTTGGTTTAACCTGTACCGACTGGTCATACGAGGAGAACGCCGTTGCGATATGCTCGCTCCGATATCATATTCCCGTACGATGTTCTTTCAGTCGGAACGCTCATCGCGCTGCAAACCGGAAAGTCTCAAAACCGCTTCGAATCCTGGTAGCTCGCGGAAGCCACGCGTCAGTGTATGCTAATACCATACAAATACGGTACAAATGTCGACATTGAATAATGAGAACCACCAGCGAGGCCGGAGATCTATGAAAAGTAATCCCCATGTAGCCTCGGGCGTAAAAACGCAAGCCCACCAAACCGATAGTTGTTGATGTCGATCCACTACGAAAAAGAAACTAAATTCATCATTTCAATCTTTCATCTCCGGTTAGAATTTGTTTGTGGGAGAAAGACAGAAACTTGAAGAATAGCGAGTTGCTTCGATTTGCCGCCTTGCCCGAATTGGGCACCGCACGGAGCAAGCGGAGGGGGCTGAGGGGGCGGGTCGAAAGGCGCGACACTTGGCTTGGGCCGAGAAGAGGCGAGTGAGCGACGACAGCAGCCGAAATGGAGGAGAATCAAACATCGGAAAGTGTCGCCGTATTACCGGACATGTCCGAAGCGCTGACGAGCGAAACCGAGGCGGCGGATGATCTGACAACGAACGAGCACGAACTCGAGCATAAGCACGCGGTAACGACGAGCGTGACGACCGTTCCTGGTGTTTCCACGAGTGTTCAAGGAGTCGGGGTGCCAGTTTCGTTACCCGTTGGCTCCATTATCGGAGTTGCCAATTCCACCAATGGCACGACTTTCAACGTCATCACCTCCGATCAGTTGCAGGTTTACATTATTCGCTTGTACCCTCGTTTTCCTAGCTCAAGACCACGAATTCTCATATCAGACATCAATAGTTTCCTAATGAGAACGTGTACAACGACAGAAGAATTCACATTTACTCTAATTCTATATGATGAGCCAACGGCGAAAAGGCTTTGCCACGCTAAATGATTTTTTCATGAATTTCAGCTGTCAGGTTCGACACAGTTCAAACAGGTGCTGTGCATGGCGAACAATGGGTTCATATGCGAGCCTCGCCATGACAAGGACTCTGATCCGCTTAGTTGGAACGGCGAGCTTAAGGCGACGCACATCGTCATACAGAACAGTACGGATGAAGTTGAGACTGATCAGATTCATGTGACTCAGGCAGCAACAAACAGTCCACAGGTGTGCAGTTGGGCAGAGTCGGCGAGTATGGCAGTGCTGCCTGTGAGGTGTAAAAACACAAATGCAGAGTTGCACAAGAGTAGATTCGGTTCTGGTGGCAGAGGCCGTTGCATCAAACTTGGACAAGAGTGGTATACCCCGAGTGAATTTGAGGCTCTCTGTGGTCGAGCTTCCAGCAAAGACTGGAAAAGGAGCATCAGATTTGGTGGTCGGAGCCTTCAGACTCTCATAGAGGAAATGATACTCAAGCCACACGCTACTTCCTGTACCTGCGCTGCTTGTTGCGACGACGAAACTGCGGTAAAGTCTTGTTGCATCTTTTGTTTTATTATGTTGTATTATTTCCTCCCGTAATCGCCAATGAATTGTCTTTGCCAGACTGGTCCTGTTCGACTTTTTACGCCTTACAAGCGAAGAAGAAGAACAAGAGAGGCGTCTGACAGCGAGACGCCTTCGCGAAAGCACAAGAGCGACAATTCACGAGAGGGCAGTAACAATGACGAGAGCGACACGGACGCTGGTGGCACGGAGAAAGAGGTTTGGCCACAGTACGTCTCCGCCGATGGAATAGTCGTTCACCAGAATGCGGAGCAAGATTCCGCCTCCGCTGTTATTCAGAGCGTTCATCAAGCTGACGGAGGAACGTCTGTTGATGAATTGTTCAAAAAATTGGAGGAAGTGTCTAACAAAATTACGAAACTCTCGTACGAGTTTAAAAAGACGTTGGAGGAGGTGAAAGAAGCGAGCAGGCAGCAGCGGCGGGAACAAGCCTTAGTCGCTCAATTGGGCACCCGAGCGGAAGTAATCGAAACCGTTGGTCTCCAACCAGCTACCGGTGGAAGTCATAATAAAAAGGTACAACACTGCGATCTTTGATGTCTGATCAATTCAGTGTGGCGAAATTTCCTAATTCTGTATTTTTTTCGATTTCAGTGCGCCAACTGCAATCGCGAAGCATTCGCCGAGTGTTCGCTTTGCAGACGCACGCCTTATTGCTCGACTTTTTGCCAACGAAAGGACTGGGCTGGCCATCAAGAGGAGTGCGTTCGCGGCGCGGCCAAAACTGTGATGCTGATAGTGGAGAGCAGCGGAGAAGCGAACGCTCTTTCGACCACATCGGGCGACCAATAGCGTATCTCAGGAACGGGTGAAAATTCATCGACAGAATGTAAAATTGATCGTTCTTAGGAGAAATTATCTAAAATAATATACGGTAATTTTTTTGTTTGTTTTTATACACATGAAGGGAAATCTTATACCATGCATTCGTAATCATATATGTAAATAGACGTAGCGAGGATTTTTTACGCAAATATTATCGTATACTCCATTAAGACAGAGGCGCCCGACCTTTTTGTAAAAAGTTGACGATCTCTTTGTACCATTTCTCTCACGCAACGAGGTTTTTCAAGCAGATGAAAATACGACGTCAATCAAGTTACTCGAGCTGAAATTATGCCTGGCAAGTAAAGAAATTAATTTCGAAGTTCTTGTTTCGACGTCTTTGAAGCAATGAATTTCTCAGTTAACTTGGATGATCAGATACTGTTCAACAGACATGAAATACAACGATGCAATATTTCATTCTGGCTGATCCGTTGACGTTGTATAATACGGTAAACGCCCAGCGTGAATCGGTGATGTAAATAGTGAATAGCCTTCACCTAAACATGGGTGACGTCGAACGTGGTAAAACATTCTTGTAGCAAGATCGATTATACAATATTACGATTTGCGTGGAAAATCGGTAATTGTCGAAGGTGCATTTTTCCAGGACGAAAATCATTAAAACACTTTTGTTAAAAACGTCGGTTCGTATTACGTGTCTACATTTTGTTCTCTATTTTTGATAGCACGTAAGAGATACAATCGTGCTTGCGAGCGTACAGTATTTGTACATATTTTCGTTTTAAAGAATATACCTAAGTAAAGGAGAAAAAATTATGATTTGCAAATTCGGGATATTTCAGTCAGCGCATCCGCATATCAGGTCTTCGGGACGTTTTAATGGTCGAAAAATTTTTAGGGTCGAGAGGTTTCATCGATGGATATTTGATACTGGTATTTACAATCTAAATACCGCATAAAACTTCGATTTCGAAATGTTACAAAGTTTAATTTCAGAGAAAAAAGTATCTTTCCATATAAGAGTCATTATGTATATTAGAGGGTCCCTTACATTTCATTTTTGTCCTAATCATGAAGCATATCCTCTAATTATGTTTGAAGCACCGAGGTTTATTCAAACACGAAACAGCGTGTTTCCATCAACTTCTTGCACCTTGTCAACCAGTGCCGAGTGCAAGAAATTTTACCTTGAATAAATGTTGCCGTTCGTCATTGATTTGCGAATGGAAATCATGACGTCGGTAATTATAAAGTAATGAGTAAATGCAAAAAACCTATAGTCTCCTTTGTATTTATCAACATTGTAACATCTGACTTGTTACATTAATTGCTTGGGTCTTTTTTATTTAAAGTCATCTTTGTATGGACGTGTTTCGAGTTGAGACTGTTTACAGTACCCAGATCTGGCTAGTTGATTTTGGGGATATATTTGAGTAAAATGCAAGTTAGGACATATACATAAAGAAATATTGACGACTATATTTAGAAAAAAATGGAGTTTCTTTAATTAAAACGTATGACACCTCGAATATCCTTTGACAATTTGATCAAAATAAACTGCCGTTTATTATACTTAATAATTTCCATAGTGCTTTAGTCTGTACAGGTAGGCGTGACCCTTGTTGTTAGTTATACCCAGGTACCCACTGCTCGGTGAATAATCAATCTTCAACGGATTATACATTTTCGTTTGAAAAGTTGGGAAATTCGAGAAAACCGTGAACGATGGTAAGTGCAACATTCTGAAAGCGTTCTCCTTGAATCTGGATGCTATCGCCAATATCTCCGACGTTGGATTGAACTTCAACGCACTGATAGGTGTAACGAGATTAAGAACGATCTTCAGAGGTTTTGGGTTCGTTTCGGTCATAATCCTCTCAGTCTCGTAAACATTGACGACTCCTTGCATACTTCCGGTTGCCACAAATTGGCCGCTCGGCGAGACCGCCACAGCCGATCCTGCGATGCATCCGTCGTCGTTGGCTTTGTGTATGCAGCTTCGACTCTTCAAATCCCAAATGTACATCTGTTCGCCCTCTGTAATAAACAAACGTAAAAAAATAGTATTCGAATGTGAACTTGGCAAAGTATAAGCAAAAGCAACATGGATAAGGGAATGAAAAAGTACCTCCATGGCTGATGAGAGTTTCGCTGCTCGGGGAGAAAGTCAGGGCAAGGCAGTTTGTGTTCATTTGAAAAGTGGTGACGAGTTCTTTCGTCGCGCTGGACACTAAAAATATCTGTCCCATTCGGCCAACGATCGCAATAAATTTGCCGTCCGGCGAAACTTCGAAATTCTGACAACAAAAACGGGATTTAGATTCGACCGGATTGTCGGGCGACAGGGTGAAAGTGTTCGTGGTTAAATATCTTTGGCACCTGCATATTGGTGACGCCATGAGGTAGTGGCACTTTGTAAGTTTTGCCACTCATAAGATCGTAGGTTTGACTGAAGGCGCGATCCCGAGTGCCCATTATTACTTCGTTACCTTCCTTCAAGAATCTTGCGCAGTTAATGCGAAACTTGTCGAAACGAATGCTCTGCAGTTTCGCGTTTTCTCGGCCGTCGACCTGCAAACGTTTTTATCAATATACTGTAAATCTCATTGAACTAATTGTGTTTCTACGAATGTAATTCCGTTACCTGAAACACTGACAAAATACCGGACAGTCCAGCAACAATGGCAACCGTTGAAGTCGGATGAAACTCCAGACTCGTGACGATTGAACCTTCTGTACGGGTCGACTTGTTTATATCTGTGAGTGCTTTAATATCGATTGTACCCTTGCGAAGCTTTTTCACCTTGGACACGATCAAATGATTGCTGCGCTGAAACAGTTAAAGTTTTCCCTCTTTTTCTTCATTTCTCATCTTCCAACAAACAATTCGTCTAATAGACATCAATTAGCTTGGAATACAGCTCGTTTGTCCCAAGCGTGCATGGCTCTACTTCCTCCTACATATCATTGGTGGGTGTATTCAAACATCATAGAGCCAAAGTTGAAAACGCAAGGTACTTGAGACGAAACGGCTATTGGAATGTGAGTTCTTAATATTAGATTTGGTGGAATTAATTATTGTATAAATTCATAGATTATGTATGAACTAATTCTTATATAACAGAATATAAAACGTATCGATGAGCGCTTGTTATCCGTTATCAATAGACAGTGAACACTTATTAATAGTACAATATTGTTTTTTCTAACACATAATTTGCATACTCTTCTTCAATATCTTTCTCCAAATACTTTTCGAGTTTGTTTCAGCTGGCTAAGTAATAACATCTGTGAATCTACCTTCAGTATCTCATCATCCGAATCACCATCCGCGTCAACCTCCTCTTTGGTGTCAAGAGATGCCCACTTTGGAGTTCCCACAATTTGCGTGAATTTGTCCTCCAACAATGCGGTATATGTATTCATAGGCCTACCGAGCGGTACCTTGCTCCTCTGTTCCCTCCGGGCTCTCTGCACGCTGCAGGGGAAATATCAGATTATGTTTTTGGTAAGTCGAAAAATAAAAGTGTGAGTCGAACTTACCTGTATCCTATATCACTTTCATCCACCCAAGCGACGTTATTCTTGCTCTCGGAGTCGGATTCGAATATCATTGGTGCATCTGAATCACTCTCATCCGAATCCTGAAGCGAGTTTGGCACATCTGTTGTAGTTTTTGCATCGATCTTAGTAGAGTGACTAAGATCCGGAAGATTGGTTATAACATCACTTGGATCACCGAACACCAACCGTTCTAACCTAAAAATGGGAAGAGAACGAGAAAATATAGTGAAAACATTGGGTTTATTTGGGTTGACGTCAATGTATAGTAAATGTACGGGGAAACACGCGTACCGTGTTTCCTCGATAGCGTTGTATCTCGTTCTTTTTCTCTTGCGTCTAGGTCTGGTGACGATCTTCTGTGCGACTTCTGCATCGCCTTCGCTCTCCTCACCGGAGCTGTCATCGCGTTGATTATTCCCATTTTCGCTGTCAACACTTTGATCATCATTGTCGCTATCGATAACGTACTCTTCATTTTCGCGGTCACTGTTTTCTTCTTCTCCTTCTTGATCACTTTCCTCATCAATTGCTGGTTTAACCCGATCGTCAGTTTCATCTACCTTCACCATCTTTTTCACTCTACGCTTTCGACGATTGTTCTCGTTAGCCTTATTTTTCCGCGACACTTTTTTCGAGCTAGTTTCCATATCTCCCAGGTTACAATCTTTTTATTTTTAATTATTTATTATTCCAGACTCGCCATTTAGGGAAGGAAATAACAGACTTAAAGTAATACACGCAAACCACGTGTATACAGAATCAGTCCAGTGTGAACTTCGCTCGTACGAGAAGACAGAGATCCACTTAGCCGCGCCATGATATTTTACTACCAGCGCAAGCGCCAGTAGCGCCAACCAGCACCGATGTGAAGTTTGCCGAACGACAGTGTTTTTGGGGATGCCACAGCATTCTCGTGCATTGGAATTAATCGCGTTTCGTCCGCCTTTTATCAATTTTAGCTCTCGACTGCGCATAATCCTAGATAGCCAAGCGTACGTTTCCCCTAGGGCACTCGACGGCGTACCGGTACGGTACCAGTATTGTACTGGTACGGGAACTTTATTTAATGCCATGCATAAGCAATAACTTCACAGCAAGTCCAGGCATTAAATGGAGTCAGTGTACGATTCGCCGTGAGCACAACGTTTAGTTTCGTGACATTAGAATACTTTCCTCATGCATACACAGTGTCTCCACCACGACCCTACCGTGGTAGTACGGGAGCAGTACGCTTGGAGACTTGAGAGGAGTGGACCCACAGTGCTTACGAAACGTCCAAAAAACGCAGCGAATAAGGAGGCGCTGAGATCGTATGTGTCCGATCGATTAGCTCCGCCTAGTAGCTTCGTGCTCTTGGCGTGCTCTCGGTTGATGTAACAGTACATTCAGGGAATTTGTGCGCATGTTTTAAGTTTGGCCTATTATAATTATTTCAGACGTTATCGTCAGGAGAGTTCCTAGTGGCCCAATTTGGAACTATCGTAAGACGCATTTTTTAAGTTGCTAGAATTACGTATTGGCCTATGCTGTGTCCACTACTTTTCTTTAGTCAACCTGAGTACGCCGTACCATCATACGCCGTACTGGTAATGTACCGGTGTACTGTACGCACGTACGTAGAGGGTACAGTACCGGTACGGCCAACTCTACCAGAGCGGTGCACGAGCGGTATGTGGTTATTATTTATTGATCGCGGTCGGGTTGCTCGTCGCGGTCTCTGGCCGTTCGATGTGTATGTTGTATATCCTTTATACGATATAGAACATACAACAAGCGATAAACAAAGATACAACATAGGTTGTCTTTTTGTCGATCGCTTTAGGACAAAGTTCTAAAAAGGTTTCTCTGATGAAGTTGAAATTTTGCACGGGCATTCTTCTCTATATTCTAAGAGAATCACTAAAAGGATTTGGGCTATTAACGCTAGTTTTCGAGATATCAAATTTTCGAAGCTAAAAAACTTTCTTAAAATTGATATCTTACTCATTGGTACAACGCTTAATAGCGCTTTTACCTGCCCCTCTCATTCTAATATATTTTTCTTCTCTGTTCGGTCCTATTTCTTCCGTATTAAAAAGTCGCCGGCTGAACTTAACCCCCCGTTGCAGCCACGACCGACTTACGTTGTACACTATACCGCATTTGCCGAGGGTACGGGGAAACTGTGGAAAAACCCGTTATCGCTATAGACGGCCCTGTATTCTTCGAATTCCTTGGTATACAGACTTTTTGTTAAAGTATGTACACCAAGGTTTCAGAAAAATGCACATTGGTCGATGGGTCACCGAAAACACGACTAAGCGGTCACTCTCAGTATCATCCGTGCGTGGCGCTGCTTAACTTCAGTGATCGTCGGAGCCGGACCTCGACGCCCGGCGGATACCAGCGTCGGTAATTTTGGTAATTATTTATTATACGTGGGTTCATATTGCATTTACAGTAAAGTTCCAACTATATCGTTCGGGTTTGTTTGGGTATTGTCAAACTTCGTTATTTATATTACTACGTACCTCTGCACAAGTACATTATTTCATGGATTCCCCTACAGCAAACTGCGAGACCGATGTTATAAGAGGGTGAAGGGGGGATGCGTGGACTAAGCGAAGATCTGCACAAAGAGGAGATTGTCATAGACGCCGGCATTTACGTCACGCCAATTAAATTGACGGATAGCTAAATATGCGTCTTTGGTAAAGGGTGGACGAGGAAACTGAATTTATGACAATATGTTGAACAAATTTGAACAACCTAGTGACCTTAAGGGGTAACGCTACTCTAAAATTTTGAATGAATCGTTTTTTGTTGCTTAAACGATGCGTTAATATCGATAACAGTATGCACTTGGTTTTATGGAAAAACAACAATTGGATCACTTTGAAATTTCGACACTACCCGGACAATTACCTTTTTTATGGAAATACGTAGGTATTTTTGGATTCAATGTGAATTTTTTATTTCATAAATAATGTAATGTTTTTCGTTTTAGCGAAAAATATTTTTTTTTTTTCTGAGAAGTGCACTAATATTAGAAAATATGAGTAACTAAAAAATTCTTATTTGCGTCCGAGCCACATAGTATATAGATTATTTTCGTTCTTTCACGTTTCAGATATTATATTATGTTCACGAGTAACTTGTTCGCTACTTGAGGTATTATTTTTAAGTGATAATTTCGAAGAATGGCTGATTCGCTGACATTTTCTACGAAAGTGAGATTGCAAAAATTGTATGTTTAACTATATGCTATATGCTGAAGAATCTCTCTGAAAATAATTCCAATTTCTTTTATTAAATTCCCCTCAACTTTAAAGTTTGGCCTTTCTTTCGCCGCTAGAGTGGTATCCCTTAAGAATATTTGAAAATATCCATATAATCATAGAAATGTTCAAACTCAGTTCTTTTCCAAAAATATATTTTTTTTTTACCAAACCCAGTGTCAGGCTCTGTAGAATTCATATGCATAGAAGTTTCTTGTTTTATTTAGTCATAAAAATGTTTCAGCTTTGATAAATCTCGGTCAAACAATTTCAGAGATTTCCTTAGCACCCATACTTCGCGTGGTACTTCGCCTGAAGTGTTTATTCAAACAGTCATTTGGACAATAAAATTTGTTTTTTATCATCTTTGTCTATTTATTTTCTTTTACAACAGAAGCAAGTAAGCGCCTACACTCCTGCACTCTTATCTGGGTTCTTTAATCGAATGTCCGTTTATGGGTTTTAAAGTTCGAAAAATTCTTTATCGTCGGAAGTGTCGGAGTAAATACATTGAAGTCACGAATCCCGGTAGCATTACCGTAGCGTTGAGGCTCTCGCGAGATTTCGTGACCTTGAAATCTAGTGGACACACTGCGACAGACACAGTTATGATATAGTGTCTAGAATCGCGGTGCAGAACCGCGTATTAATAGTGAACTTACCAAACAACGAGGACCGAGGCATCGACGACGAAAACGCGTGCCTCGCGAACGCAGTGAACTTCGTACGCTATATTTTTTTAAAAATAAATTGATGCTCCGTGATGTCCGCGAAGCAGTGCAGTCTCGTCGTCTGTCCGTGATGGTCTCGGATTATCGTAACTGACGGAGCGTTACTTCAATTTACACGTCAACCGTCACAAGTCCAGCCTTGATTTCGGGCATGTTATTATTAGCTCGAAAAAATCGTCGGTTCGTTCTCGCATGGTGTTTTGCGTGTGCGTGGATGGATATTAGTCTTAAACGTCATATGCTTCGCGTGCTACCAAATTACCAATCGAAAACGTTCGGGCGTACTTCTTAATTTTTTTTTTTCGCGTTTTTTTCACATCCGCAGCAAGAAAGAATAACGTTATCGACGAATACACGATAAATGTACATCGTGTTATCAATCGCTGAATTTGAAGGTTCGCTGATTAGTCCATACGTGGACGCACGCTTATAAAATCTTAAAAGAAAAACAATATATATATCGATGCTGTGAAATATTGAAAAAGTAATAATGGACGATGACAATAAACAATGAATAGTGAATATACCAGTGACTAAATGACGAGCAATAATGGATCTCAGTGTATATGGACGTATACTCATACGTGAACATTTATAGTGGATTTACATTTCTTGAAATCATAAATATCAAGTGACACCGTGGACGTTTACTCATCGCGCGATTTATGGCCACTTGCTCCTTACTAAATCTGAAGGAATCAACAAATGTTGATTCTGTGAAATATTAACATTCCGGTCTACGCCATACTCTGTCGCCACGTTGAAATACACCCTGCGTCACCAGTGACTCGAAAGTTTTATCCTTCGTAAAACTGATTCAAAGCATTTGTTTTTATAATTATAGTTACGAGATGGATTCTTCAAAATGTCCGGAGTAAGAATATGCAAGTATGTGATATTTACGTTTGGTAAAAAGTTATTTAACAAAAAATGACGAAAATACTCGAAGCAAGGTGAAACGTCGTCGGGTCACTGATGACCCAGGTCTTCATCATCGGGTTGAAAACATAATTCTAAATGCGTGATTATTCATTTGCCAAATCAAACATTTCCATAATTTAAATCGACAATGAATATTAGAGTTATATCTTAAAATTATAAGCATCAAAAGTTCCTGTTATTCGATTTATTTAATAATAACGATGGGAAAATAATTTTTCATCAGGGGTATACAAGGAAGATTTTCAGAGGGAGACTGCATCAGGTGCACAAGAAACAAGATGTCCAGTTGATGATTAGGCAAGCACGACGGATTCCACTTGATTTTGCTGAGGATATCATTAATCAACCAGTGTAGCGAATTGCGTCTGTTGCCTTCATTCATGGAATGCTCATTTTTTTCATTTATTTCAAGACGAAACGTTTCTTCTTTTCTTCGTACTAGCTTGCATCTTCGCGATTGGTTTTTTTTCCTTGTCTTCGTTCTCCTATTACCGTGCAAATTTACCTGAACTCCTCACACTATTTATCTCTTATCCTGCAACTCCTTTCGTCGAAATGTTTTAGTACCCAAATTTTCCAAAATATTCTGGACTGAAAATTATACATTGTATTTTATTAATATACTGTGATGTGGGTTGGGTGGTGATGTCTCAGGGAGGATGGGAGCCGAAAATATGTGACGTTACAGGATTTCTATTAAAAATGTTCAATTTTTTGGAAAGTTCCGTGATATCATAGAACAATCTGGCCACATAGCCTTAAGCGTTTTTTACCAACAATTTTTAAGCGTTTTTTTACAATTTTAAAGCGTTTTTTTCAACTATTTTAAAGCGTTTTTTTTTTCAAAAATTTTTGAGACTTTAGGAGCTATTGTAAATGCATTCAAACCATTTGAAATTTTCTATTTTTAACAATTTTTAATCGTTTTTTTTTCAACAATTTTTAAGCGTTTTTTTCAACAATTTTTGAGACTTTAGGAGCTATTGTAAATACATTCAAACCATTCGAAATTTTCTTTTTTTCAACAATTTTTTATCGTTTTTTTTCAACAATTTTTAAGCGTTTTTTCAACAATTTTTAAGACTTTAGGTGCTATTGTAAATTGATTCAAACCATTTGGAATTAATATTTTTCGTATTTTTAATTTTTTTAAATAATTTAAATTGAGCATTTCAAATAAATGATTTAAAGAAGAAACTCCAACGTCATAAATTTCGATAATTACAATTTTTAACACACGTCCGACTCGTGTTTAACAAATTTTGGACAAGCTTTTAGATTTTGCGATTCTATAAGCCCGTTAAGACAGCGCGATACAGTATCGACAGACATCTGCAGATAATTATACAGTTTTACGTAATCGTTTTATCAAGTATATATTTGCCGTAGCAACGAAAGAGGAGACACGTTGACAAAGCTGTATTGACACTTCGTAAGCAGTGTGGAAGGGCTATCAAGGCTTCTCGAAGCGATGGCATTAGTCATTGAACTTGTGAACGTATTGAAGGTATTCACGTCAGCTCATTCAAGAATTTATAATTTCTCAGGGGACATTAGATTCTTGCTAATTTTTCTTCAATATCATTACTTACAAATAATATTCAGGGCAAAATAGGTTTTTATTAATTTTTCTATAATATAATTATAAATAAATAATTCATTAAGAATAAAACTGTAGATAAAAATGTAAAAAATTATTTTAAACAAGGATCGAAATATCGTGACAATGTTCAGTATTATCATTCAGACGTTTCATGAAAATTACATTTAAGAGCTGTACGTAAAAATTTCATGAACGTTTTGTTTGGTCAGGTCACCTTGAATCTGCCGTTTTATTTCCGTGCAGTTAACACTTTCCTTCATATTTTCAGTGTTTTATATAGTTTTATCTAATCCTTGAGTTTTTAAATGTTCTTCTGTATCTTGAGTCACCCCCATTCCGGAGTATTTTAATCGGCTGTTAAAAAATTGTGTTGATCATCCTGTCGATATAATTGTACTTACTCGACTTACGGCGGTATACTGTACTTGTTTTCTATGTGTGCCTACATTTAGTATTACGTCTCAGTCCAAATATCGAATTTATTGAATGTTGAAGAAAAAAATGTTTTCGGGGATGCAGAAAATAAGGGAATGGACGATTTCTTAAATAAAGTAGTAAGTCAAAATAAGACAATTTTATTTCCTTATATATTATGCTATTGTTAACTAATTTATTATTTTTAGTTATATATATAAATATATAAATATATCAATAATAACGTATAATTATAAATATTAATATTATTATGTATTAATTATCGATTCATTCACAGGTGTGTATATATTTATATATGAAGACTTGTATGAAAATTTATTAACCAAAATGAACGAAGCTTAAATTAATAAAAAACCGTGTATTAATAATAACTAATGCGTAATGCCAAGTGTTGAATAGTGTGATTGGAAAGTATCGCGTTGCATCACGTTGTCTCGCTTTATCTATTTATCTATGCCATCCTGGCGTTCATCAAACCAGATAAACAATACGACAGAGCGAAGAGATGGGGAGAGTGAGAGAAACTGAAAGATAACCGCGGGAGCTTCTGAGTCGTTAGCATAACACCACGAACTGCTTTACCTCATTGTAGTCAGTCCGCAGCCGCGATCGTGTCACATTTATCGTCTCATCTTTCAAATACTTATCGATCCGTGTCGGACACTTTTAAAGTAGCTTGTTGACGTTGTATTCTTAATATTAATATCGGGTTTTGTTTCCTTTTGTTTTTACCCAAGTGAATTAGTTATATCTCTACCGAAGTGTTTTACGTATACTTTACGAACTGTGATAATTGCTGATCGTAACAATCGATTGGGATCGTGAAGAATCGAATCTTGGTGACTAATCGCTGGAAAACTATAATCCTATAAATACACGCGATTATTTACGACTAATAATTGGTTATCACTAATAATTAAATATTTACGTATAATAATTAGCCAGGGCTAATAATTCGTTGATAATGATTAATAATTATCTAGTCACGACCAGTAATTTGTTAGATACGATTAATAATTGATTAGCCATCGTCGCTCAAAACCAAACATCGATTATCGTTGAACGGTTCACTCATATCTCGTCCGGTGTCGTTTTATTCGATCGAGAACATCGAAGAGACAAATTAGTTGAATTTTTCAACGTTTGATTGTTCTGTTTACTTCCGACAACGTCGCAGCCCGTGATCATCAGATTGAACGAGAAATCATGGTCGTCGAAGCATCAACAATGGTCGTCGATTATCTTATCTTCGTTGCGGTCATCATTGCCTCGTTCGTCATACCACTTTGGGGAAGGTTCAGGGCTAAGAAAAAGGAAACGAAAGCGGATTACGTATTCGCAACTGGTACCGTCTCCATGGGCGCAATGATGCTGTCAATTGCTCGAGGAACACTAGGAGTTCGATCTTTTCTCGGATACCCCTCCGAACTCTATTATCGTGGAAGCGCAATGTGGGAAACTCTCTACGGAATGTTACTGTCCTATCCGATAGTATGCTTCATCTTTGTACCTGTTTACTACAGTCTCGGAATTACATCGGTTTATCAGTACCTCGACATGAGGTAATGATTGATACGTGTACGATCCGTCCAAGGTATTAAACGGAAAGAAAAATTGCGAGAAAAATAAGCTTTTTTCAGAAATTTTTTAAAAAGTCTCCTTTATTGTTTTTCCTCTCGACCAACACGAGCTCACCCATCTCTTAATTGTTTCACTTTAGACTCAATTAATTATATGTTATTTCACGTACAATAAGATACAAGTGAATCTTGATTTTTTTTAAAATATATGTATCAAAATAGGTGAAATACGATATATGGAAGAGTGAACGACTGTTGGAAATTTTATTCTTCCGGGTTGGAGTGAAATATCTGGTTTACTTCGTCGAAATTAAAAAAAAATACGTATTGCCACATACTTTTGCTTTTGTTGAGCGAAGCTTTTGTAGACTTTCTTTATTTTTCGAAAAATATTCACGCTTCCACGTGGAAAATATTATTTTCACCTGAATTATTCGAATTCAAGGTGCTTTGAGGGACAGCGATATCGCTAGCTGTTACAATGACAAAAAATGTTGGGCTCATATTTTACGAAACCGACTTTTCTTGTTCGAGGCATCGTACATAACGGTTGAAAAAAGGGGATTCGAGAAAATGCTTCTACATTCTGCTAAAATCACTGCAATATTATTTTATAACATTATTTATGGTATAAGAAAATTAATGATATGCTGAAGTAATATTTAAAAAATTTCAGTAACTTTATTGTTCGAATTAATTATAATTGACGAACGTAACAGGGTTGTTATTGAATTTAACAAAAATATTGTTTTAGGTATAACATTATATCTTTGTCACGAAATAAATGATTTTGTAAAATAACGCTTGGGACTTTATTTTTACAATTTATAATGTATATCTATTCAATTATAATTTTTTCATAAAGTAATTGTTGATATTGTTATCATTTTGAATAATAATAATACGAAAATTATAAAAAATTATATAAAATAATTTTGAATATCCATATTTTTGAAAGTACATACTATAACCAAAATCTATTTTTTTTTAAGCTGTCACGGTGTGGTTCACGAAATACATTAATTTATAAACATTATCGCTCAATTGATAACAGTATTACTTCAGCTGCCGTCACAGCTGGTTCCAAATAATGGCCAATTAATAGTTTCGGCCCGTGTTCGCAACAACCAAGGCGTCCGTTCGACGTTGCTTTTATAGTATAGAGGAAAATAGCTTTTTCCCCCTTTAGATGTGACCATGATTCTCTGCTATACTCTGTTTTAGTAAAAAGACTAAATTTCGATAACGCAATTACTAAATTGTCGAACTACAACGAATTTATAATTTCATAACGTTCTTTAATTTTTGATCGTACGATGAGAAACGGAAAGTAGTATACAACGTCACGTGATTTTTTTTTTTCAGATTTAAGTCGAAATTAGTGAGATGTTTGGCAAGTTTTTCATACGTTATCCGAAGTCTTCTGAATCTTGCTGTGACGATATTTACACCTTGCGTGGCTCTGAAAACCGTCATAGGCTTGCCTTATTGGGCGAGCATTTTAGGTATAACGACGATATCAGTCGTGTTTTCATCGATGGTAAGCAATCGAGTTAGATGAATCTCCTCCTATTTCTTCTCTTGCCCAGATGTATATTTTCCAATCTAATCTGTTTTTTCACTCTTAGCAATGATCATACTGCGATAATAATTGCATTAAAAAATTCGTTATTATCAAATAACAATTTTCACAACTATAATTGTTATTGACAAATGAATAATTTGATAAATTGTATAATATGGAAAAATTGATTTGATTGATAATATTATATTTTATTTATATTATATTTTGTTATTGATAACTGTTTCAACACCAAGTACAATCATAATAATAATCTTCATTTATTTCGAATGAAATTATTATTTCAGTAATAATCATTCGTTCGATAATAATTTTATTGAGATGAAATTCTGAATAACATTTATTTAATTTGGAATTTAATAACTCTTTCATTTTGAAATTCGTGTTTGTCAATATAAAATTATGATTTTAGGGTGGCCTCAAAGCAGCCATTATATCAGATGTGATTCAGGGAATTACGATGATTGGAGTTTCTCTAGTCATCATCGGTCAGGGTCTCTTCGACATTGGCGGTATTAACCCAGTGCTCAACATAACTCAACAGCGTGGACGTCTTGATTTTTTTGAGTAAGTTAAATTTTATTTAACTGCAACGTGCAATAATTTCATAAATAAAATTTACTGATTTTTAACTGACTTTCATAGATGCAAGTGCGAAATAATTGTTTATAAAAATAAATGAATATGTCAGACTAAAACTTATTGTAATGAATATTTCGTACCGGAACTCAAATGTACGTAAACGAATTTGGTTCGTATGATCGTTCCGACACAACGTTGATCCGAAAAGCCTTGAAATACAATAATAGACCGTTTCAAAGATTTACTGATTAAAATCACACAAAGTTTGTTCCGAAAATTATTCTTTCGAGACTTTTCCGGTTCCCGAAACAGTTGTAATTGGTGTATTCAAATCGTCACCATTCCAGATTTCCGTTACGTAAGCTGTCACGTGTTTGAGTGTATGGTGTATGAGATCTTGACATTTTTTAGTTTTTAAATATATTATTCGAGGATATATCATGTTCATGTGTCGCCAATAGATGTTACGAGTTATGATATATGTGGAAAAAAAATAATAGTTTCAGATGTTTCGATCCGTTAAAAATGACGACGATATATTTCCAATTTTAGTATCGTACGGAACAGACGTGACCTGTATGTCATCACCTCATATATCATGTATGAGGCTCGAAAGTTAATCCAAAATAGAAGAAATGTGGATTTAAGATACTAGATTTCATCGTACATGCTGAGCCTTACAAATAGTTCGTTTAATTATAAATTGACACTTAGAAATGTTAATTTTCGACATTCTGTAATAATTCAAGTCAAATTCGACGATATTGACATAGGCCTTCGACATAGTTTCTGTCAGTGACTGTACATCCGTTCCAACTGACAAACAAAAAAGTTTCTCAATTTAAAATTTGTTTCGATACAATTCGATCATCTTATGATTATCACTTATTACCTAAAAACTCACTATATAGTAAGTTTTCCAATGATCACTGACTGCTTGATCGTTGAAATAAATCTTTCACTGGTGTACAAATCGATTAGTAAATTCGACAATGCATTCCATTTATTAGAAACATAGCCTAATCAATCGCCTGATCTTAAATCTTGACACGTAACACTTTCATAATTTGCCATTTATGTCCCTTCATTTTGTAACCCTTAACATCTGCAGAAGCTATTTTCCTATAAGTGACACAGTTATTTTTATATATTTATAACTACTACACGATATAGTGAAAAATTCATAAATAATTTATGCACTGTTGTTCTATAAAGAACCGTTATTGCTCGCATTATCAAGAATTTTTTAGATTCTTAATATCCATTAAGTAGTCACTCGCGATACATGGATCGTCATGAGCTGGCTTGTCTGCTTCTGCGATATTATTCTTTGAGAGAACCTTTTTATATAACATATAATGCCTCATATACATAATTTACACATCTTGAATATATAAATAAATGGAATTGGATGTTTCATCTGAAACAGAAACGAATCTACATTAGAAACCGTAACGTTATATTTTTCTTATACAGTTTCAACATGGACCCGACGATACGTGTTACGACAGTTTCTGCGACGATAGGTCAGCTCTTCATGAGTCTATCGATATTCGGTTGTCAACAAAACTTTGTTCAACGGTACTGCAGTATGAGCAGTCGCGGCAAAGTTATCAAGTGAGTAAACCGGCTTGGCCATTGAATACAACATCTTTTCACAATGAAAGTACGTAAAAGTACAAAGAAGAAAAGACTTACCGTTTCTAATCCACTTAATGCTTCCGACCCAAACATATCCAAACAACCTCAGTATTGATGTCCACTGAAAAACATTGTTTGCATTACAGAACGATGCTGACAAACATGCCAGTAATAACGATACTGTTCTCGCTGTCATGGGTCGTCGGAATGGTGATTTTTGCTAACTACGCTGACTGCGATCCGTTGAGTCTCGGTTACATATCCAAATTTGACGAGATAGTTCCGTTTTACGTTGAGGATCGTTTGTCGTACATACCCGGTTTGCTGGGCTTGGTTATGGCGACGCTCTTCAACAGCGCACTGACATTGGCCGTTTCTAACCTCAATTCTCTCGCGACCGTAACGTTCGAAGACTTTCTGAGTCAGATACCGTCGCTTAGCAATTTACGAGACACTCAACAGTTGAATACGATCAAAATAATTGGTGTGTTGTACGGTGTTGTGGTGATAGGCATAAGCTTTCTCGTTGCGATGCTGTCAGGTGTCATCGAGTCGTCGATGTTGATGACGTCAGCAACGTCGGGCCCACTTTTGGGTGTTTTCGTGTTGGCGATGTTGGTACCATGCTGCAACTGGAAAGGTGCAGCAGCTGGTATGATTTTCAGTCACATCACGACGTTGTGGATTACCTTTGGTCATTTAACGTTGACGAATGATACTGAAACTTTGCCGTTGTCGAAAGCTGCATGTGGGAACGACACGTTTTCCTCGCATCTTCCGAGGCCGTCGGATCGAACGGACAGTTTCGATAGTTTTACCACGGCTAGCCCATCGACGAACCATCCAACCGAAAGTCCTTTGGAGGTTATGTACAGTATTACTTACATGTATTACGCTTTCATTGGCAGCCTGACCACCGTTATTATCGGTATAATCGTCAGTCTCGTAACTGCTGACTCCCACAACGACGCTTACGAGGAACATTTGTTGCATCCGTTGGCTCTTAAATTGTCAAAATGGTGTCCCGGTAAACCGCGATTGTACGCGAACACACGGCCCGATACCCGGTCAAGTTCTACTTACGTCAACACCGTCATGTCTCTGAACGGTACGAACAAATTGAATCCGTTTGTCAGTACCACGGATGGAAAAGTTCAACTTAACAACGCTTACGTTGATAAACTGAACGCGATCAAGGGCGCCTCCCTTGAGGCTACCAGCGAAGTTATCAAAGGCACCAAGCTTTGAGGAATTTGGACTACGGAATTCAAAGGAGGAATAAAGAATCATCGTTTTTGTCAGTAGTATTTATTTAACGCGTAAGAGACGATGGGTTACAGCTGAAAAAAATGTTGTACCCGACGATTATTTTTCCATATATTTGTAAGTGTACAAGTGTGCTGAAAGTGTACGTTGGCAGATGAATACTTAATAAATCATAGTAGTTAATCAATAATTAAAAAGTAAACAATAATTAATAATATATATTATTAATAAACAATAGATAAATAAATAATAAACAATAAATCTTAAAACATGTTAAATAATTTTTAATAATACATTTAATAAATAAATAATACTATTCAATAAATTGCGGCTTAGCATAGAAATGTGAAAAGTTTACGACGATTCAACGACCAAATACGAATGATGATTCAAAAAGATTATTAAACTATTAGAATAGAAATTAAAGTCAAATTTTAATTATTGTTTTGTGACTTTTTCCTTGCGCAAATGTTAAAAACTATTTTCCCTCTGGAAGGATCCTTCATAATCTTCGTATGAACATTAATTGAGACTGATAATGGTGATATTGGTGAATGAATGGACGAAGCCAATTTGATTTCAAGCTTCGGAAAAACACGTGGCAGAGAGAAAAAATGAAAAAAAAGTACTACTTACAAATTGATCTCAAGAGCTGCCTGCTGTCGTTCTTTACTCAACTGAAGCACTCGTTATCTTAATATCTTCAATGTCTCGGGATAGACGATATATTCATAGGCTGTGTTAAATTTGACCGACACAACGGAGCGTACGTAAGCGTTTGGAATGAGAACCAGTATTTTTTATATCGAGAAAAATGTTATAACTCACAAATAAAATGTAAAGCCTTTCTTCTTTCGTTGTTACTCGTTAATGTTTTACGGAAGACGATTTTACGAAAGGAAAATTTGTTTACAAATAAAATGCAAGTTGCATGTGATCGATTATCCACCCAATTTATTTAACACTAAAAATGACTTGTCCGTACAAAAAACAAAAAGACATTTATTTAAACATTATTAGCTGTAGACTAGGGTGGTCCTCGATAAGGGTGTTGACGAATTTCGACGAGTACGCCCACTAGATAGGTTCAAAATAAATAAATAAAAATGTGTGCGGAACTCCAGCGTTGTACTCCAATGGGAAAACGTGCCTGATAATTCGTTTTGTTTCCTGTTTGAATAACATGCGAGTTTCAGACTAATTCAGTCATTATATTTTGGAAGTGCTGCTAAGCATTGCAAAAAATATTAATCATATAAATCTATTCTTGAATGGTACATTTATCTGTAATTTTTTTTACACGCCGTTATCACAACCCTTACGCCCCTATCGCCCATCATATTATACACGACGAGCTCTTTTGATGTTTTTTTCAGGCTATTCTAGCAGGCACTGACAAATTTGGTTACTGCTGATTATTTTATATTTGTTTTTTTTTTGACAGAATATTTTGCGTTTATTGCGTTGGGCAAGCAATAACGTTTCATCTTTCAGATTTGAGCAAGTAAACTGGCGTGTGATAGAAATCACTCAGCCTGTTGAAAGTGAGACACAAACGACGAAGTGCATTATGTCAGTCGAATCGAGGTAATTTCATAAATATAAGTTTTAACCTCTTTTCTTGAAAATAAGTAGCCCTTGATGTTTAAATTACTTTTAAATTACTTTTAAACCATGTTTATCAATAATTAAAAAATATAAATATTTTACGAGTTGTCAATCACAATATAACAGAAACCGTTATTTTTGAGTTTTTTAAATACAAATTGCCATGAACGTTATTCAAAATTTTCCATGACGTACTATTATCGCACGATATATCAGCACGGTTTTTCGAGGAGTGCAGAAACTGCCATGGGTTAATAAATCATCGCATGTACTTTGGAACTGTTTTCTGCACTTGTAGCTTTTCTCCGAAAGCAAGTTGCTAAGTGGATGTCAGAATTATTTCCGTTTCTCAAATTTGACGCTACAATTTGATTTAACTACATGAGACATAAAGTGTGGCGAATAGACCTTTCAAATAATGTAGAAAAACGAATAAAAAGAAATAATAACATTTTAGGTAATTTTTGGAAGGCAGTAATTTCTAGAAACGTAGTATTGAACCGGAAAAAAAGTATAATTATCGTGTATTAAAAAAGTGTTTAGACCTACTGCTAATGAGAAGTCAAAAATAAATATGATGAAGAAGAAGGCTCGATATTTCGTACAGATTTATAAATTTTCAGAAAAAAAAATTGTTCTCTTTTCAATTTTCATTCCGAGTCGGGCAACTTCACGATGATGCAATTAGTCAAACAGTCACTCGCATCGATGAGCTCTTTACTTTGCATATCTTCATCTCATTATTTGTTATTGTGATAACATTGTACACCCCAAGCTGTTTACCGGACAGAATTGTTGTGCAATCAAAAGGTGACTTGTTTCACGTTTCCCAACTTGAAAAGGTGGGGCAAGTATTTATTGTTATCGCTATTTTCTGAACACTCTTGCGGGTTTTTACATTTCCTTCTTTACTTTTTCCTCCGATTTTCCCTTATTCTCAGCTTTAGTTTTGCTACCTCTAGTTTTCTCATTGACAAGAAAACTAGATTCCAACTGTGGAAAGTAAAATTCGTAAATTACTATACACGAGAAATTGAAGAAGCGAGAAAAGTAATTTCGTTGCGTTTCAACGACTTCAAGCTCATTGCAGTTGTGTGGTAATGGCAAATAATGAGATCGAGATAAGCTCAATAAAGAAAATAATGAAATGAATTAATTTTTCCTCGATTGCAACAACGTGACGGTCGTGATTCGAAGAAATACTTCAAAAAAGTGGAACCATTTCTTTTTTGACATTGTTTTCAGAAACAGTTTGATCATTTTCCTTAGGAAGGTTGGTGTACCTTCACTCTTGAGTCGTTGCTCTTCCTCTTGTAAATGACGAAAGTCTTATTAATTTCAGATGGATGCCATGCCAGTTGATGATCGAGCCGAACATTTGTAGTTGTGACTATGACGGTATAATTCTGGTATCTGGAAGTTCTCCAGGTTCGAACGAACCTGAACCCTTCAGGACTGTTCTTTATGCAGCTGCCCAAAATGATTCGGCACTCGGAACGATTGGTGCTGTTTTACCGATTAATCTACCGGCTAAAAGACTCATATATAGTCCAACAGGTCCTCTCAACTTGGATTACGATGACGTGCGAAGCTTTTCTGAAGCAGCTACACGTGGTATCGAAAGGTGTACTATCATTCGGAGAACTAACACATTCGTACGACGATTGAAGCAATCGTGGATAACGACGAAATATGTTATCCATTTTTTAAACATTTTTTTTTCTCTCTAATATCTTAACCGAAAGCTCGTAATGAATTTTTAAGTTCTAATTGGAAACCTAGAATTCGAATCTGGGATAATTATATTCCATAAATCGATAAAAATGAAAAAAGTGAAAAATTAAAAAAAATGTTTGGCAAGGTGAATGTAAGACAACATATTTTAGGGATGACCTTCAAGTTTGCAACCATGCACAATTTAAGGTCGAAACTCATTCGTTTCATTGGTTATAAATAAATCATACGAGCTATGGTTATTAAATAACCGAGCTAAAGTTATAACACTTTTTATTCGTCACCAATTACTGCAGGAGTTTTATAGCCTTCAATGTACTCCGTATTTTGTGAAGAACGTTTTCACAAACAAAGCAATATGGGCTGGTGCATTATCTTGGTGGAGAATCAAAGACGTGGTCTTCCACGAATATTTCTTTGTTGATTCCTGTCATTTCAGCAAGTCCTTGGATACTCAGACGACAATAAGCAGGAATTGATTAATTAATCTTTTCAATATTCTCGTCCGTTTTTGCTGTTGAAGGCACCGATCGGCGACGATCGGCACCGAAACAAACCCAAATCTAGAAATCTAAACCAAACAAACCCAAACCACGCAAAAACTTGTGGGAGGGATAAACATTCAGTCCTGTAGACTTCTTTCAACATTGCATAAGCTTCTGTGGCAGTTTTCTCTATTTTAACTAGAAAGTTGAGGTTAACTTATTGCTCCCGTCTGACCAACTTGATAATTCAATCGATTGCTACAGTTTAACGATGTCTTGCCCCATAATCACAATAGTATATACAAAGTAATGGCAAAATCATGATTTTGCCAATTATCTTTACAAAATTGTACCTGATGAGGTACAATTTTGTAAAGATAATTGTTCGAAAAATTACGTGAATTTTCTTCAGCGTCACATTATAATTATACAAAATTTGAAAAGGTTTCACCATTCAGTAATCGAGATATTCAGTGGTAAAAATCGCAACTTTAATATGAGGTTTTATAGGAAGTTATGAAAAAAAAACGATTTTTTACAACAAATATCATGATTTTTGGACGATCAAACTTTTTCTCATTTTATCCACAGGTGAGCATGATTGTTAAGAAGGTTCATACAAATTTTAATGAATTTTTTAATTCCTATAACGAAGAATATCCTTAACTGCGCGACCCGTTCGCTTGTCTAGCGAGCTCAGGGTGGGAGAAGAACTATTAAACACAATCATGTTCAAACATGTTGCGGTACACTCGCAGTTTGTTGGGAGCAGCATCAGCCCGGTTATTTAATGTTAAAATAATGACAAATAAAAATAATTAAAATAATTAAATTGTTTCTTTCACTCTGTAACTTGTAATTTATTTTTCTTTCAATACTTTCATCGTGCTTTTCTGATAGAGCTGTAAAGGCGGGTGTTCGATGTCCATTGATAGCTCTTCTACCAGACGTCAGGTTTGCAAACGTCGAGCTTGTAACTTTGCTCGGGGCTTTGAACGGCCTTTACGTTGTGAGTAAGACTTTTGATTTGTTCGCTGTCTGATTTATTGATAATCAGGGATACCGAAACAGTTATTGATAATTGTTAATAAGAACTTAAGGACACGTGTGACCCGTCTGGTTGGTAAAAATCCTACTGCCAAGTTTTCTCCAAAACGGATCATATTTCGGGCAAAAGACGGCGGTAGTTTGCCGTAGATTAGGAAACAACGAATAACTTGCTCTTTTTCTGAAAAATCAAGCATTCCAAAAATCCGTGGGTATCTGCAATTCAAGTAGTCCCTCGCGCACTTATGGCCGCTCGGTCGGTGTGACACTTGATCTTAACGCAGTCCTCTAGTTTCTCGGCTGTGTTTTTACGGATTCTTCAATAATTTTTTACGGGCAAACCATCGAAATAATCAATCTCATTGTTTTTGTATATTCTTTATTAACATTTAAATAAGGTTTACAAATTTTTTCAAGTCAAAATATATAATAGAACAAAAGTTATAGTGGTCGAAAGGCAGACATAAAAGAGGTGCTTGACGTTGATCAAGATTGTGGCCGTTCTGCTTATCGCAAATAAAAAAAACAAACGGCATTTTGATCTTCATATTTGAGACTAGCGATTTACGTAGAGTGAATTCTAAATTACAAAAATTGACTTTTATATACACTTTTGAAAATTACATTCTATTTTTTACTCATTTTTCCTAAATTTTTCGCTCGTAGAAAAAATACTATCAAAGCAATGATGATAATCCTATGCTACTCGCTGCATTATAATATATTAAAGTTGCTGTATAAATTTGAACAAGGTCGGTGCAGTAGTTTCTAAAATATCGTGGTTACCGTTTCGAAAAATGGTGTTTCGAGAAAATTGCGTTTGAAAGTTCGTGCATGTGCGGCGCGCGCTTTGTATACCTGCTCCGTCCCAGGGCCGTAACTTATGAACGACTTTGAATATCGAAAAATTCTTTGGCACACATTTTCTACACATGTTGTAGATATGATTTATGAAAAAAATCAATTTTTTCGACCCGAGAAACTAGAGGACCCCCTTGATTATAATAAAAAAATAATATCCTTTACTATATCATACAGTGTGTACGTACAGATTAAAAAAAATTTTATTTTTATCACTGTTCCCCCTTTTTAAATAGTGTAACATTACGATTATCCACCCTTAGCCACTGGAAGTTCGTGAAATCGGCCCTGATCGTTGTTACAAGGCCTGCCGACTTGGCGTTTGGAGTCCAATATGTCCAAAAAATCTTCAGAGCATAGTAAAATTAGCCTCGGCCCTGGAAAGTGGGCGGTTCGTTTCTCGAGATATTGGCAAGTTAAATGGTTTAACGATATAGAATTTACTTTTCTAATATGTTTTAACATTTCTAAAATTATATAAGTTTTATTAAATCTAAATTTTCTATATTTTTTCACAACTTTCAAAATTAGATGTGCTTTATTTCATATCTTAATTGTTCGACAAAAATATATACACTTTTTTAAAATGGAAATTGCCCATCGTATAAATTAAGGTTTAGAAGAAGATTTTTAAAAAATTGCCGCATTGCGGGAGTCCTCCATCACGCTGTAATTATCCGAAAACAAAAAATCAACAGGATTCTTTAAGATAAGACCCGTATGCTATCGGTGAACCAGGGTTTTTGAAATCCATGAAAAATTCAGAAAACGGCAGCTTAATAAATTCAACTTTTAGATTTTTCAAGAAATTGTTGCTATACTTGAGGGCGAAAGTAGGTTTAATTTTTGGAATTTAAAATAATATTGAGGTTCAACGACAAACTACTGTTGCAACAAAGTTGTGTAACAAGTTTCATCGAAGTCGGTGGAGTAGTTTCTGAGTAATCATTCCAGCAGTTGGGAAAAACATAGTTTTGAGAAAAACGCGCCCAAGGTCGCATAGCTTTGTTTACTCGGCACGAACGTTCTTGGCGTCTTGTTTGCAAAAATTTCAAGACTTCTTGGAATTTCGCTGTGAAAATTGGCTGAAATATTCTTAAGAAATGGAACGATTAATTTATGGAAAAAATAAAAAAGTCGATTTTTCCAAATTTGTAAATGGTCTTCCTGCCTTAAATGTGCATAGCTGGCGGAGATCCAGAACGCATGGCAGCTCCTAGAGTCGAAGAATATATAGCTGAATTGTTTTGCGGTTCCAACGTGACGGTTCAAGTTATTAGCGATCCGGACACGCTGCTCCAAGAATATCCTCTGTTTGCATCGGTTAATCGTGCTGCTTCTGTCATCGCGCGTCATGCTGGAAGGATTATCTTCCTGACTTACGAACCTGAGAATTCGGCTTGTGTTCTTGAAACGTTGATGTTCGTTGGCAAGGGTGTAACCTATGACACCGGAGGTGTCGACATCAAATATGCCAACACGATGGCTGGTATGTCAAGAGATAAATCGGGCGCTGCCGTTTGCACTGGATTTATGCAGGTATTAACGCTTTAAAGTAGATTTTATGAAAAGTACTTTTTCATTATCATTATTCGTATTGAGAATTTTTAGGGTCCCTATACTTTCGTACATTTAATACTGATAAAATTATCATTCAAATATTTTTTTTCAATATACAATGTTTCGAAAACCGATGACAAAGAATCAAAATATGTCTCCTGGTCGAATATAAATTTATATGAGAATACTAAATATTTGTCAGCTTTTAGCAAAGTAACAATTAAACATTAACAGAAGAATATTTTTTTCAATTATTTTTTTTTGACGACAGACGGAAAAATTGATAAAACTCTTATAATTATTCAGTAACTATTATGATAACTCATTAAATACGTAATTTGAACCTGTAGTTGATGGGGCCGAATTTGTTTCGAATGGCCCCTTTCTATAGGTCGAATTACCGGTCGGCTTGTGAATGTCCAAGAGAATACAGTTGAAACTACTTATAATACACAACTTCCTGCGACGTATCGTTATAATCGGTTTTCACTGTAAATATATCGCTTACAACGACTATCGGTTATAACGCCGTTTTTGCGTAACGTCATCAATATCGTTATAAGCGATTCCGTCTTTATATGAATATCGTTCAAATGGTTCTCTGTCACCTGATCGCATGACTAAATATCACGGACAGGATATTAGCGATAAAATATCACATGACAAAACATCATGACTATAAAATATCTCTGAAGTAAGTCCAGAAACAAACAAGCCCAAACAAACATACAAACGCACAAACAAACGAACGTACAAACGCACAAACAAATAAACAAACACACGCAAACAAACCCAATTAAACATACAAACAAACACCCGCAAATAAACCCAAACAAACACACGCAAACAAATCCAAATAAACATACAAACGCATAAACAAACAAACCCAATTAAACATACAAACACACAAACAAACAAACCCAATTAAACATACAAACACACAAACAAACAGGCACATGCAATCGAACCCAATCAAACATACAAAGACACGCAACAAACCCAAATACAAAAACAAATAAACGAACATACGCAACCAAATCCAATTAAACATACAAACACTCAAACAAATAAACACCCACAAACAAACCCAAACAAACATACAAACACATTAACAAATAAACCCAATAAAACATACAAACACATAAACAAATAAACTCAATCAAACATACAAACACATAAACAAACAAATCCAATTAAAAAGTGGAAAGAAATCCAATTAATGATGTTTTGTTTGGGTGATGTTTTGTCGTGTGATATTTTATCCGTAATATTCTGTCGTGTCATATTATAACATGCTACCAGTTAAAACAGGGAGGCTGCTGATAGTACGGTAGGATCTATTCATGTTCTGATCTCAGATCGTAAACCTGCTTCAACCACCTACTGTGAAAGTCATCGCTGCCTTGTGCGTCGTTAGAAACAGCATTGGTGAAAATGCTTATGTCTCGGATGAGATACTGACCGCAAAATCTGGGAAAAGGATTCGCGTTGTAAACACTGATGCTGAAGGGCGTATGGCGATGGCCGATGCGCTTTGTCACATAAAAGAGATGGCGTTGCATTCCGTGAATCCCCACATCTTCACGATCGGTACCCTTACTGATTCGGCAATTAAAACCGCAGGATACGGATATTCGGTCAGTGAACGTAAAACCGCACATTTTTATTGTACAGCATCAATATAATGTGAGATTTAACAATTTATTAATACTTGCTTTCATTACGGAATTACAGTTGATTTAAGGAATGCCATAATTATTGAATTACTTATGCATTAACTATTTTTTTTTTAAATTAATTAATGACTGATGCATGATTAATGTGGGCTAATTTTAGTTATTCATAAATACTAGTAATACATTTCTCGGGAGTTATATAATACAGAGAATGTTCCAGAAATTATAAAAGTCCCTGAAATTGGGTGGGAGGGGGCAGGGAGGGTGAAATTCTGAGTGAAATTATTATCCGAGTCGATTATTTCGAAATAGAAAATAATTCAGAGATTGATCTGGGACTCTTACCTGCCTAAGAGGTATGTCTAATTAAATAACCGGACTGAAGTCATGTAACACTTTTTATTCGTCACCAATTACAGCAGACGTTTTATCGGCTTCAATGTACTCCCCTCGGCGATCCCTATACCGACCTTTCCATTGTTGAAAGCAGAGCTGGAAGTTCTCGCTTGATTGAAGACCTCCGTCGCTTTTCCTTTAACCGCTTTCACACTTTCCAATCTTGTTCCCTTCATCGCTGAGTTGACCTTGGGAAAAAAAAAGAAAGTCACAGGTGGCGAGGCCTTTTCTAGCGAGCTCAAAGTGGGGGACGGACCATTAGACACTGTTGCGTTCATAGGTGTCGCGGTACGCTCCCAGTTTGTTGGGGGCAGCATAAGTCCGGTTATTTAATAGTCACGCTTCGTTTATTAATCGACTGACAATTTAACCCCCAATCCTCTATTTCTTTCCATCAGTTCTGAGGTGGAAAGAAATCCTCCATTTCTTTCCATCTCGTATAGCTTTCATACGCTATGTTGATTGGGCCTGTAGATCGCCATGGACAACGCAGTAGCGAGGCTTTCGAGTAACGCTGAAAAGCTTCGAGCATCCGGTGAATCCATGGGCGATCCCTTTGAAATATCACTAGTTAGAAGAGAAGATTTCAAATGTCTCGAGGACAAGTCCGAAGCGTACGATATTTTACAAGCAATCAATCAGATCAGTACGAAAATCAATCGAGGCCATCAAGGAGCTGCAGCTTTTCTTATCGCAGCATCCGGTCTTGATAAGGTTCATTGAAGACTACTGAACGAGAAGAAGATACTTTATAAAATATAAAATATATAAAATGTTAACTATCATTATATAATCACAGCACGGAGCATGCAGTTGTTTTCCTCTAAAGTACACCAACATCGACATCGCGGGTCATCTGACTGATGATCGGGGAGTTTCTTACGCCGGAAATCCAGTTCTGGCTTTGGCCTACTGCTACTTGATACAAGGAAAATGTTTAACCGTTCGGAATGATCCGCCCTGCGAAATGCAATACGTTTGCGAAGTTGATTGCAAGCCAGTCTGCATACCACCATGCCAGGCTGGTTCGATTCCAAATATATGCAACGATTCTAATCCCCACCCGACGAACTGTCAGAGTGAAGACACTTGTCAACAACCGCGTCAACCTGCTGACTCTTGTCCAGCGATTTCCACTCCTTGTTTGGATTCGAGTCGCCACGCAGCTCACGCAACTAGAACCCATCAGGAACAGGTTATGATAGTCGACCCAATCTGTCAACCCAATGTCAAGAGAAATGGATTAAACAACGGCGCGTAATTGAAGAAACTAATGGACACCCTAATTTTCATTGTTTTCCGTGAAACGTATGGGTTTGGTAAATTTGTTGATGCTGGAAAAGGACAAAAAACGAATAAACTTAATACATTTTGAGACACGTAATGACGATACTGGAATCTTTTGGTACGAAAATGTCACCGATGTAATAGAAGTGAGGTTAAGCTTTGGAAAACCCTTTTTCGATTGAGCTGTAATATTCCACAGTTCTTCCTTTTAAATATTCTCAATGAACACTCAGAGGGATTTTTAGCGACGAGCGATACTATTGGACATATAGAATTTTAGTAGTTATTTATTTTACTGCGTTCTTGATATACTAAACAAACCCAAAAACCCTAAAAAACTGAAACAAATCCAGTCCGAAATCTAAATCGGTGCAAACAAACCCAAACGACCTGAAACGAATGAAAACAAGTCCAAATAAATCGAAACAAATCGAAACAAAACTAAATAAACCCAAACAAATCGGAACAAACCTAAATACATCGAATGAAACCGAACTGAACTTAATAAGACGTAATAAAACCAAAACGGATGAAAACAAATCCAAACAAGCCTGAAAAATCGAAACAAACCCAAACTTAAGCGAACCTAAATAAATCCAAACAAATCGAAACAAATCTAAATAAATCCAATCAGATCAAAATAAACCTAAAGAGACGTAATCAAACCGAAACGGATGCAACCAAATCCAAACAAGTCTGAAAAATCGAAACAAACTCATACAAACTTAAACGAACATAAATAAATTCAAACAAATCGAAACAAATGTACATAACTCCAAACAAAGCAAAACAATACTAAATAAATCCAAACAAACCTAAATAAATCCAATCAAATCGAAATAAACTCAATGGGACGTAATCAAACCGAAATGGTTGTAAACAAATCCAAACCCAAACCAATAAACAATATTGTAAGGAAAGCATTACATTTTTCTGCAGTTTCTTCCTTCCCAAAAGGAGCTCCAACCGGCCACACGTTGAACGCTCGTACATTGTAATGCCTCGATTAATTATTTTGATCTGTGCATCAAAAATTCTTTACAAGACAAAATTATACTCTATGATGGTATTAGGTAAAGTCCTACTTTATGAACGAGATTTATATCAGCAACCGATAAGCGAGTTTTCAGTTTTATCGACATCGGTAAGTTGATAATGAAAGACAAGAGTTTCATTGTTATCGACCGGTTAAACAATAAACGCATTCGCTTTGGAATTTAACCGTCCGGTCAATGACCAGGTACCCGGGTATCCATTTCAACTTTGCAGATAGAATTTATTAACTTTTTCTTTAAAAAACTGTATAACCGTCTGGATCCACGAAATTTAAGTAGTTCGAAACCCAATTTTTGCCATCTTTTTTTATAATCAATTATTTAATAATAATGATTAACTATCAAACTTGATACCTCCTTCGTTCAATATCCAGGCACGATATTGTTTATTATTTATTTAAAAATTAAATTACCTCAATACTTTAATAGGTAGACTCTTTAGTGTGTATAAGCCCGACATTCATGCATAACAACTTCAGTGGGTATCCGGGTGCCTGGTTATTGAACGAAGAAGGTATCAAGTTTGATAGTTAATAACTATTATTAAATAATTGATTATATAAAAAATTGACAAAAATTGGGTTTCAAACTATTTAAATTTCTGGGATTCAGACGGTTATACAGTTTTTTAAAGAAAAAGTTAATAAATTCTATCTGCAAAGCTGAAATGGATACCCGGGTACCTGGTCATTGACCGGACGGTTAAAA
>JAPYZI010000138.1:0-79660 GCA_030523105.1 Ophioninae sp. A BG-2022a | reverse complement strand
CATACCCCTTTGCCTCTTTTTTTGCGATTTTTCAAGTGGACTTTCCGGGAAAACTATTAGAGATATCGATACGAATCCAACGCCATTATTTAAGTTAGGAAAAAACCTTTTCCAAACCCTCCCAATGAATGTCCATAGCATATAAGGAGCTCACCTTACGACCTGTTAAAATTCCTCAATTTTCAAGATTCTGGCAAAGTGGCCGGAGGAAGACGAAAATTTTTTTTTTCGTTTTTAACCTTTTAAAAGGATGTATTTGATCGGAAAATCTGATTACGAATCTGCCCGAGTTTTTGCCGAAAGTGCAAAATTAGACTGGGAAAATGGGAAAAACCCATTCTAGAATACTTTTTGGACATTTTTCTCTGAATAAATGAATAAATGAACAAATAAATAAATAAGTAAATGAATGAATAAATAAATGAATAAATAGATAAATAGATAAATAGATAAATAAACAAATAAATAAATAAATAAACCATTCCCATTTTCGTACGATCTCTTATCATTCAGCTAATCCACGAAGCTCCTGGAACCTTCGAATTAACCCCGCTTGGTCTCGGCATCAGCTGGGCTCGAGGGTTCCTTTTCCCTTAACGGAGGAAGGGCCAAAGGGCGATGGGACGAGGAGAGATTCGGGACACTGGGAGGCGATCGTACACGAGGGCAAAAAAGGATAAAAAAAAGAATAAAAAAAAAAAACGAGCGTGGACATTTGCAGACCCTCGCGTGCTCTCTTGCCCGGCAAAGCTCTTGAATCGGGAATGGCTTTTTGTCGCGTCGATAAATCTCGCCGGTGCGAAAGAAAGGATGAGAGAGAACGATGGAGAAGGATGAGAGGATGAAAGAACGAGAGGGCGACAGCGAGAAGGAGGGAAATCCGTGCGTGCGCTTGCCTGTGAAGGTTCCTGCGCCCCCTTAAGCTCATTCGCTCCAACACACGCTGGAACTCGTCGATTCCAGCGTTAAAATTGTAGCCTCGGTACAGCGTAAGCGCGCAAACATCGATGTTCAGTTTTCACCAATTTCAGCGCTGCTTTCCTTTTCATTCGTTTTTTTTTTTTTTTGATTTTTAAGGTAGTACGTCCATTAACTTTCTTATCAGAAAAAAAAATTATTTTTCTGTATACTGTAATATTGCAATTCAGAATTACGTCCGCGAAAATTCGGCACAACTTACCGAGGAAATACAACGGTAATTAGTTTATTAAATCAATGCATCAAACGTACAAAATTTGGGATACTTGTGCAGAACGATCTTTGGAACGGAAATATTAATTGTTTGCGATTAGATACGAACTACTTGGTAAAACGACTCGAGTCAAGTTGATTTATATTTTAGTACTTCTTTTTTAATAATAATATTTACATTTTTAATTAATTTTTAATAATAATATTTACGTTTTTAATTCATTTTTAATAATAATAATAATACCATTTTAATAACTTCTCGAATAATTTTTTTCTTACGATGAATATTGTTATGCTTAAATGCATTTTATTTTTTTTATTTTCAGACTGAACAAATTACAGATATATTATTGATCAGTCAATCCGTTAGTACTACCTTAATTTTTTATTTCTTTCCTCCGCTTTTCCTCTATTTTACGCGATCGTGAACGGATTCAGTTTCGGGCGTCCCCGGTCATCTCGGACTCATCGAAAACCCGACAGCTTGAAGGCACTAAAATTCTTTTAACGACCCGTATAATTTCCGGTCGTTTCGACCCCCGAAAGCACATTTCGCAAACTGACAAACGTACGTATACAAATGGGCTTTAAACTCGCGTCCTTGCGTCCCAACGAAAATTATTTTCTTGTACTTTTATTTCGGATTTCCACTATCCAAATGAGACTCAATTAATCGTGGTGGGTTTTGGTTTTTTTTTCTTATCGTGACAATCGTTGGAAAAATAGGAAATAATGAATGTAGTAATAAATATTAAATATTCCGAAGGAAGTATTTTTTAGTCGGAAAAGTCGGAAAGTTGGAAAATTTGTTCGATACGAGATCTCATCTTTCTAACGTCATCTGTTGTAAATCGATCGGACTTGTAAAACGCGAGATATCGATAGCTAAAGCCTTCTATTGAAAACCTCATGGATTTCTTTTTACTACACCTAATATAAGAATTCTCATTAATAAATAAAAAAAAAAAAAAAAAAAAAAAAAAAAAAAAAAACGCGCCAACCGTTTTAAAAACCAGTGAATTTGAATTTTGGACATCGTTTTGAAACAATAGATATTTCTTTTCACTTCAGGTAAAATTCAGTTCCGATTTTGATCGATGTCACATGAGATCCCTCGAGATAAGGCGTTCGAAAGTGATTTTCATTCGTCCACCCCTTTTCCGTCCACCCTGTACATGCATATCCATGACTCGTTCATAGATCGTGCATACGTACCATTCATCGAAGCATAGAAATGTACGTGGGCACGGGGCATTCCAGGTCAAACAGTCAACACTTCCGGAGTCCTGGAAATCGGACAGACGACACCGTCATCAAGGATCGCTATCAATTCGACCTGAAATATCTGGCTCGACCTGAAATTTCGACCTCCAGTTGAAAGGATAGACGGAATCGAACCGAGAGACGAATTTGCTGGTAAATCCAGGCCTTCGAACTCCGTGATAACTCGGTCGATTCCAGCCCAATCCAGTTTCGTTTCTGCTCTCGTTTACCTCCTCCTCCCCCCCCCCCCTTCCGCCTTTCCGTCGCTTTTCCTTTTTCTCTCTCTCTTGTTATCGAATGCCAGGTACACGTAGGTTAGTTTCGAAAACCGAGGGAACGTCAGCTCGCGGGTCCGGGCCGGAGCAAAGGGAATACAAGCAGCCGCGGTTCGCCCGGGTTGATGCATTCGCCGTCCGGTATACATCAAATACCAGAATTGTGCTGAGCGCTTCGATCACAATCGTAATACCTCCAGTGCGCGGTCGATTCGATACAGACGAATAACCGGCTCGGTTGAAGTGCCCCGTTGGAAAATCGTATCAGTTCTGATCCGGAGCGTTTTCCTATCGTTGGCTATACTCCCTCCAATTCTCTTTGTTTCCCCTTTTTACTCTGTTCTTCCTCTCTTTTTTTTTTAATTTTAATTATCATTGTTTTTGTCTCATTATTGTTCTTGATTATTATACTGTATGATAAATAAATAAATAAATAATTATATATGAATATCAATTTTATTTTATGAATATATATATACATATATATATATATTCATAAAATAAAATTGATATCCATATATAATTATTTATTTATTTATTTAAGTAAATAAAAAGAAATCGGTGATTCTATATTATGCAAAAGAATAATAATTAATAATAATAATAATAACAATGATAAAAATCACATATATATATATATATTATAATAATAGTAATAATTGTACAATATGAGTTTTGTCACTGTTATCATTATTATTATTAATTTTTTTTTCATAATATAGAATCACGGATTTTTTCTTTTGCATTGATTTTTTAATTTATTTACTTTTATGTAAGATACGAAAAATAGAAATTGGTGCCAGAGATTGTTTTCTCGATCCTAACGCCGTTAAGAAATGTATCTGTCTATCCGTTTATCTATTTATGTATCTTTCTTACTCTCTGTCTCTCTCTCTCTCTCTCGATCTTCATTTCCGCCGGTTCTACCAATAAACCCCTTAGCGTACACCCCAGCCCATTCGTCAAACCGAAGTTTTCGACACTGGGGCGCGTTTACCGTTTGATTTATCAAACACTAAATTAGCCAGCAAAGTTTCGTTCATTTTATCGGCTTGGGAAATAGGAAATCGTGATAAGCCCTTAATATCAACTTCTGAATGTTTAAGGGCTCGTTTTCATTAACGGAAGTCTTATATCAACTCGCATTTATCCATTTATCATTATAATATGAAACGGGAAAAAGTACTACCTCTGAACTGCCTTCTCTAGATCATTTTAGGCTCAGTAAAAAGATATCCATTATTTTCTCGAGTCAACCAATCACAAAACTGTCGGAAAAGTTTGTTTAGCATGAAATCTCATCTTTCTAACGCCATCTAGTGTAACACGATCAGATTTGTACATCGTAATATAGGAATAAATAAAGCTATCTATTAGAAAAATAATGGATTTCTTTTCACTACACCTATTAATAGGCTCAAAACGAACCCGCCCCTAAACGTCCTCACATCAAAACGTCCACGGGCCAAAACGTCTGTACCTGAAAATGTCCTTGGGCCAAAACGTCGGTACCTCAAAATGTCCTCGGGTGAAAACGTCCGGGCCTCAAACCGTCCTTGGCCCAAAACGTCCGCGACTCGAAACGTCCTTAACTCAAACCGTTCTTGGGCCAAAAACGTCCGCACCTCAAAGCGTTATTGGGCTAATACGTTTTCACCTGAAAACGTCCCCGTTTTAAATCGTCCCAGGGCCAAAACGTCCTCATCTTAAAACGTTCTTACGTCAAACCGTCCTACGGCCAAACCGTCCTCACATCAAACCGTCCTAGGGCCAAAACGTCCTCAAGTCAAACCGTCCTAGGGCCAAAACGTCCTCAAGTCAAACCGTCCTAGGGCCAAAACGTCCTCATCTCAAACCGTCCTTGCGTCGAACCGTCCTCGCTTCAAAACATCCCCACCTCAAAACGTCCCCGCGCCCGTCCCCTATCGAAACAAAGAACGAACCGTACTCGTTTTTTCTCTATCCTTTTGTTTTTTTCGTCGTTCGTAATCAGGCCATCTACACGATCTCTGTTCCGGTTTGGTCGGATAGCGGATAAACCCGGTACACCCTGTAGATACCTATAGTAATAGCCCGGGCAAAGGCTCCGCTGGTTACGCACGCTGGGCTTCGGTTCGACCCATCCGACCTCGCGCATTCACCACACGCTCGTTATAGCCGTCCGATATACGCGCGCATTGCGTGACGCAGTCCCTCGGCAGGCGACAGGACGCCGAACACACGCCTCGTGCGTTCAGCTGGGAACCTCACCCCCCCCCCCCTCCCCTCCCTCGTGTTACGGCTCGAACGAACGCGCGACCCTCTAATCGTTGTATATACCCTCGTATACATCTATACACGTGCATGTATGTATTATCCAGCCGATGAGGGGTGGAGGGAGGGAGTGACGGAGGGAGGGGAGGAGGAAGAGCCCGGTGACGTGAACTTTCTCTGTTTAAAATTGCCCTCTCGCTTACTCGCTCCCACCTACACGAGGGGTACCCACGTTCGCGGGTATCCGAGTACGGAATAGAGCTTTAATTCGTACACGTGCGCGGCTCGACCATCCATACATTATCGTTTTCATACCCGTGCCCAAAATGCTTTAAAGATTTTTATGTACAGGGTGTCCCGAAAGTACAATGCCCAAAACGAATTAAACGTTTTTTTTTTTTTACTGTATTTTCATTCATATGCAAAATCATACACATCGATGTGACGTAATTATGCATTGCGTAATTAGCTATATTGGACTCTATCTAAATAAACGTATGATTTTGGTAACTCTGCGTAAGAACGTTAAAAAAACAATAGAATATGTGGATAAATATATATATATATATATATATATATATATTCATTGCATTCCCAGAATGCGACGAATAATAATAATAATAATAAATAATTATCAATCATAATGGTAATTGTATTATAAAATGTTGAGGAAATTCCTTTATAATTAATAATAATTAGTAAATCAATCATAATAGCTAATTAATTAGTGGTCGTAATAATAATAATAATAATAATGATAATAATACTATAAAATATTGATAAAACGTCTCATAATTATAATTAATCTCTTTTAAGGTTTTATATAAACCCGCAATGTTTAGCCAAAGCTTTATATATATATACGTATAATCAATTCCCGAGAGTCTATAAAATTTTCAAAGGGAAGCGTCGATCGTGAGACAAAAGGAATCGATATCGTCACGCCGGAGAAGGCAGACCGCGTTTTCGGTCTCATTCAATCCGGGAAGCTGCAGGTTTCGAAAGCCGCTTAGAGTGGCTTGATCCGACGATCGGCGAGTATCGGACATTGTTATACACGCTGACCACAACCCCTTACCGTCTACCCACCACTCTATAAGTTCCACGAGTTCAAGCTCTTTCAGCCCTTCAACAGGTGTTTAGGGAAATACAATAATGTCGCGCAGGCGCGGCAAACTTCCTCGGCAAGGAAAGTTTACACCCCTTGCCCCCCCCCCCCCTCCCGCCGCCCCCAATCAGTTTCCTACGGTCGTCGGTATAGTACTGGGTAGAAAGTGTCTAGGCTCTCCGTGACCTTATCCAGGCTACTAGCATCAACCCTATCCCCTACTGTGTAGAAAAAACATATCCTTTCCGGTTGCACCTTTTTTTCCACGTGTGCTCTCCACGTGTTTGTTCAAACGTGAATTTAACTCGTATTTATTAAAATGAGAATAAAACCATTATAAAAACGTTCTAGTTCTCCTTGCAGAAAAATATGAGCTTTTGCTTGAAGGAATCGCGATTAATTTTTTTTTAAATACTTATCCAACCCCTTAATCGATGATTTTTTTGGACCTCTGATACACGGAATTGTAAATTTATAGTCTGTAGGATCAGTAGGAATTTTTTAGGTTTTTTTCCCTGCCAAAAAGCACCCGCAAAATTTTACTCCCGATTTTACACCCTTAAGTTTTCATATTTCGATCAAACGTTTGATCATGTCATTTTTAATTGCAAAAAACGGTTAGAAATAAATTTTCATGAGTAATAACTTAGGAAGTACTTATCTATAACTTAAATAAGGATAATAACTTATAAACCAATTTTATGCAAGGTTATTTATGTAATAATTGAAAACGTTTCAGATTTTCTAGGCAAACCCACATCTTTTATTTTTACACATTAAAAAAGAGAATTTCGTTAAATTATTTCTTACTGTGTGCTTTTCTAAAGCTAAAAAAGCTGATCAACAGTTAAAAAAAAAACTCAGCGCTACGAGTAGTGAAACAGGACATTAAAAACCGCACATTTTGGTTAACGAGAGCCAGATTAAGGAGCAGCCAATATGCTGCCAGTGCCTTAACCTTAGAATTCAACGTTTTCTATAACTTTGAATTTTCATCGTCGTCATTATTTTCCCCTTAAACGTAAAAACGGAAGTGAAATTAGTTTTCGATATGAAACAGCTTATCAGGATTTCTCCGAAGATAAAAAATTTGGTGATCGTATGGGTTTATTAGAAATATGAAATTGATGAAATCGACCAAAGTTCTCCTGTTTTTTTTTTTTTTCACTCCAATATGAATCATTCGGAGGTAACGACGCTTTCACCCTTCAACCTACCTTCGACACCTTATGGTTTTGCCATCAGTTTTGGCGTTCCCTGAAATACCGACGAATTGCCGACGTGAGGTATTATTGCGGAGCCTGCCAAAAATCGTATCCCTAGAGCGAACCGTCGATAAGCCAGAATCCCCATATCGCGGGTTGGTAACGTCTCGACTGTAGGGTCGATTTCATTAGTTACCCTTGCGGTGTTTAAACTACCCTTGGGTAGGTGTCGCCACCTTAATTTGGATTTCATCACTGTCGTGTGCTCTGATGGTTCGTAGGGAATTGCTGTATCCCGGATGATACGTTACAACATATCCTTTATACATTAATCATCAGTTGAGAAAGCAAATTAATTAATTTATTAAAGACATATTAATTGTAAAAATAAATTATAATAAAATGTAATAAATGTTAACTAATGAATTTTGTTCGGGCTTGTTCGCGTTAATAATTAATTAACGATTAACCCAAACAAATCCACATAAATACAAATCGTTATTTAACGAGGTTGATTGTACGATAATAATTAATTAAAAGAGTCAATTGTACACTTATTTTTAATTAACAAAATTAACAGTCTGCTTAACGATTCAACTTTTAGGTTAAATTCAAAAACATCTAAAACATCGAACCGTCTCATCAACTTTCATCAAGTTCGAGCTTTTCGTTTTGCTGTTTTCAAAACGTAAAACTAACATACGAATACCAGTTTTCAAATAAATGAACGGTTAGACCTTGTAATAGAAATTAACTGAAATTTTACAGAGATCATGAACTTAATGGTTAAGTTTAACTTACGATAAATTTTTAACAAACTAATGCTTGAGTTTTACTTACGAATTTTACTCACGATAAATTTTTAACCAACTAATAAATTTTTAACAAACTATCAATTTTATATAATATACCAATCGATGTTTATATGTATGTATATTTTCCATGACCTTTGTTCACCTTTGTATTAATAATTATGAATAGCATTTTGGAAAAGTAATTTCATGTTTTAAATCGAACCTTTTGTTTGGGTTACAGGCGTTAAACGGTGCTGACGGAACGGTCCCACCGGGTAGGGTTTACAAAAAGGTCGCTATAGTTGAAAACTTTTTCGACATTATACACGCGGTTCACGTGGATCTCGAGGGGCGACCGGGCAAACATGCTGGCCAGAAACGTACCTACAGAACGGTGAGTACATGTTCATTTTGATGTTTGAACGAACATGGATATTCCTACTATTGGAGTGTTCCAAATTATATTGATATTATAATAAATATAATATGGATATTCTGGAGGAATAACATTTTTGGTAAAAAAAAAAACAAAATTGATCTTTTTCGTATACCGTAATATGGGAATTCAAAATTGAGCGAAAATTCAGCATACCTTACCGGAGAAATACGAAAGTAATTAATTCATTGAATTATTGCATATAGCAGACAACATTTATGAAATAAGTGCAGATCGATCTTTGGAACGGAAATATTAATAGTTTGCGATTAAATACAAACTATGCGAAAATCGGAATTGTCAACAAAACATTCGCGATTACATTAGTTTTGTAAAAAAATGTAGGCTACCGGACATTTTAAGGAGATATTAAACGGCGGTTGGTAAGAGAACTTGAGTCAAGCTGATTTTTATTTTAGTACCTTATTTTTGATAATAAAAATTGAACGCGCTTATTACTAACACTTCACGAACAATTGTTTTCTTATGATAAATATTATTATACTTAAATGTATCGCATTGATCTATTTTCAGACTAAAAAAAATCATAGATATACCATTGATTAATAAATCCTCTAATACCACCTTAAAATAAAGATTTTTTTATCGCCAGACGTTTTTTTTTTGCCAAATAAAAATCCTTATTTTACAAAGTGAATACTATTCAACAACGACTTTGGCTGATAAAGATGTATACTCCGGAAATAGTAATTCCCAATCGCAACCCTCTTAATTTTTACATTTTTATATATCCTTTTTCTCAATACTTTTTGAAAAGGAAACGTTACTAAATAAATTAAAAAAAAAAATTGTTAACAATAAAAACAAAAGTATAAAGATCGATGTATACGCGGTGACGATAATTGAACGGTTCGATCAAAGCTCGGACCCTAACGCGAGTACACAAGTATTACCCGTCTATGCGCTGGTAACGCGAAGTGCCAAATATTTTGATTTTCAATGAAACGTAATCCCACGGGAGTTGTGAGCGGTCCGGGACGTCGAGGCATTGAAGCTTTAAAAACCTCGATACTATACGTCATTTCATCTGTTCTGGGTAGTCGAGAATGTATTCGCGTAAACCTCTCTCCAGGGTATCGTATATTTCGTATTTATCTACCTCTCTCTCAATCTTTGCCTCATCCTGCTCTCTTTCTCTCTCCGTCTCTTTCACTTTCCCTCACGTTCCCTTTTATATAAATCTCATCGTCTCTTTTGCACTGTATGGGTATACGATTCGACTTTCTATCTCTCTTTCTTTCTCTCTCTCTCTGCTTTTCTCTCATCACGTTCTTCTGTCTCTTTGCGCCATCCATCAAGTTCTCTTCCTCTCTTTTTCTCTCTATTCCTCTCTCTCTCTTTCTCTTTTATTTCTCTTCCTCCGCCTCTTCTTCCGTTTCTCCTCTTTCTCTCGCCCCAACTATTTGGTCTCTCTCGTTCTCTTGCCGCACCGCGATCTGCTTGTGATTCAAAACCTCAGGACACTTGTTGCATTGCCTGCTTATTCTGCACGCGGTCACACACGTCCAAGTACACGTGTACACACGATTGTATACACAAGTGTATAAGTGTATACAGCATCGCTCGAGCTGGTATCACTAATACCGTCAGGACTGCGGCACAAAGTGGCAAGATTATACAGCGATACGTATACACGTATACTCCTTTAACGTTTCCAAATGCCGGCGACACATCTCGAATTGTTTTGTCTCTCGTGTACTATCAAGGTCTCGTTACACGCGCCCGTACGATTTATCAACCGCACCAGAAAATCTTTCGATCCTGTATAGTGGACCATAACTGGTAGCGATTTTAAGAAGGAGCTTAACAACCCTAGCCCCGCTATCGTTTGTTGATCGGAGTAATAGTTTTCCAAAGATTTCCTAAACGGCTTTTCGGAATTTCATCAAAATTGGATGGATCATGTAAAATTCACAGACGCCGGGCGCCGTAATGAAAATTATGTGAAACGGAGAGTTTGACAAATGCCACAACTTGGAGAGGAGAAGAGCCGAGTTGACATATTAAGAACACGCATCAAGTATGACGAACGAATAAGGAAAATTTGATAGATCGTTCAGCAAGGATAATTCCTTCATTGATGATTTTACCGATACGAAACATTCCCTCCGTGTTTTCTATCAATTAGTCAACCGAGTACTTGGTGCAGCTGCATTGAAGTGACCAGCATTCAGTATCCAAGTTTCCTAGACACTTACCTACCAAAAATACACAATCGTCGCTTCATTTAACACTTGGAGCAATGATCGAACAACAATCCATGAATACTTCTCACCTGAAATGAACCAGAGGTCAGCTCTCCCTATAGCCCAAAGATTCCCACCTTTGGATCACTATCAAAGTTGTTCCATACGATTTTAACTCCAGCTGGCGATCGAACAACGACCGATACAGGGGCAACGCTTGAATGATAAGATTCGGATGGGTAACGCGACGCTCAGTTGGTGAAAGATCGCGGAACGTTGGAGCATCAAAGTACCGAAGGGAATAACGATCGAAAGTGAAAAACGTACGTGCTGGGGTGAATTGGATTGCCAGGAAGGTTGGCTCGTATCTCGAAAGCAGAAGAATTTCATTCTCGAGGCAATAGTTGCGTCGTGACTTTGAGTCTCTCTCAAGTTTAGCGACGACTTCCTTCTCGAGAGGGTGAGGGAGGGTGTGGGAGGGAATGGAAGCCCGCGCTATTCTGAAACAGTCTATACAATACTGCTCTTCATTTCACGTTCGCAGGCGCACAAGCCTGAAGTAAATCTTATCGAATTACCTTCTCCGGAGCGTTCCATACAGTTATATATAGACGTAACCTTTGCCTTTCTCGGATCCCACAGGCTCTCATCCTTGATTGAGTTACGCCACCCAACTCGCTATCCCTCGACGACTCCTTAGAGGGAAACGTTTCCTATTAAGAACCGGGGAACATGCCTCCGGCAGCGAACCTCCCTTTTCCCTCCCGAGGAAGAGACATCAAAGTTTCGTTCCCGCACTCGACAGTCCTACCTTCCTGTCTTCCCACCCTTTATCCTCTCCTCGCTAAATCTTCACCTCGTCCGCTCTTTATTTCGCAAAGGGATTCCTTGTTAAACATTCCAATGACGACACACGAAAACCCTCAAAGACAACATATTTATCAAGCTCACCTGCCGATAATCCCGTATACAAAAATTGAACAAAAAAAGAATGTTTTTTATCCAGCAACTTCGATTCCTGTTCTTTTTAATGTTTCGTTGCGGCCCCGTTTTTATAAAAAACATATTTTTCTATCACAATGATGTTTACCTTTAATCGGAAATACGAAAATTTCGAACCTTCTTCCACACAGGCTGTTGAAATCCAAAAAAATATAGTCAAATAACGAAAAATCATGTACCCTCTTAACCTTCATTCATCCGAGTACCAATTATGGAATCACCGTCACCAACCACCCTGACGATTTGTACGAAGGAGTTTTTCGTTTGTTCGGTGTTCCAGATAACGGAGACTTACGCGTTTCTACCCCGCGAGGCAGTGACGCGGTTTCTTCTCGGTTGCACGGAATGTCAGCGTCGTCCGCGAACGCCGAGTCCGAGCAACCTCTCGAATCAGTCGCAGGTTTCGTCGGCGCCTGTGGGGTCGACGAGTACGAGTGTGACAACGACGACAACGACGACTACGACGAGAAGCCCAACGCCAACGATACCAGTATCCATGACGTCATCAATGACACCGTTGAGTCCAACGCCAGCAGCGACGGCGCTTTCCCAGCCTCGTCAGAGCAGTCCAAAGCCGAGAGAGGCCAGTCATCCACCGGAGAACAAGAGTTTGTTCAGCTACAGGCATCCGAAGCATCAGCAGAGAAACTCTGTCAATCTGGACAAGGATAAGGATTTGGACGAGAGAACCGAAAAGGAGAAGGAAGCCAACGTAACCAGCAGCAAGTACAATCCTTTGAGCATCACGAACTTGCTGAAGAAAGATCCGGCCGAAACAGCTGGTGGAAACTCTGCTCATCCCTATACCGTTACCATCAACGAAACGATCGCGGAATCACGAAGAACACCCGAATCGGATAGGGCCAGTTCCAGAAGTTCGGCTTCTTCGAAGAGAAAAAGAATGTTACCGGAAGGTCGTACCCCGTCGCCACCTCCAACCTTGCCTCTCCCAACACCCTGGAGCCCAGGCCTTGATCCTAAAAATACACCCATCGATTACAGTCTTCCGATAACTACGGCGTACCTGAAGCACCAACAAAGAATCCTCGCCGAAAAGAACAAAGCCGCTGAAGCTGCCATATACGAGCAGGACGATCGACAATCACGAGAAACATCACCGATCGACGTTGGCGTTGAATACGACATCAATGATTACCCCATCGAGAGAGATCGGTTCTCACCCGCGGCTGGACTCATCGATACCAATCTCAACTTACTCGCTACCATCCAACATCTTCATTGCCAAGTCATGCTAGCCCTCACCGAAAGATTACGACCCTCCGTTATCCCTACCTCTTTGATGCTACCACCTGCCAATGGTATTCTACCCAATATCCTCATGGGGCCTGAATTTGGCATCTCCACTTCCGGTGCCCAACGATACTCGTGAACGGAAATCAACCCTCGCTGGAAAAGGGTGCTTCGACAAATATGAGATTTGGCAAGCTGGAAACGAAGTCTTCGTTGCACAGATATCGATGACCAATGAAAAAAGGCTACTTGGCTTTTTGGGCGTTTTATCTCAACTGGGATCTCAAAAATTGATTTGTTCGATTTCTGAACGATCAGACACGAGCTGATACATTTTTATGGTAGTTTCGTTTGGCTTGGTAGATTCGATGTCTCTTGATGTCACAGCGTTTCATTTCAATTATTAATAACCTTTTTCGTTTTGGGTAAGCGAAGATGTAAACGTTGTACGTCTTCCGGTGCCTTTTGTTCGGCAGCTGGCTTGGTTCGAAGGTATCATCCATTATATTGGTCATCTTCGAACTTCGAGACTTGCCTTCAGAGACAGTGATTTTTGGAGAGAATATTCTTAGAATGATAAAATGGAACGATACAACTGCCAATTTTGACTTTATCAAACATCCGGTTTTCAGCAAGAGAAAAAGTCGTGACACGTTTGATTGGAACGGTGTTTCCACAATCAGCTGTTGAATCGTAGACTTCTCTGAATTGTTCTTATTAAAAAAAATTAAATAAATTGAATAACAAATAAATAAATTATACAATTAATTAAATAAATTCTTTTAAGACTTTTTTTTTCGTATTCATATATGAGCTGGACATCTCATAGTACGTAAAAAGATGTTGAGATGAACAGCCGAGGTTTCAGTTATTGATATTTAAAAACTGGAGATAATAAAGGATTTAAAAAAAATTTATTTCGAAAGAATTTATTAATTCTATAGTATTTTTATCAATAGTTCTTGATTAAAAAATGTTATAACGAGTTCAAGATTTCTAGCATACCGAAGTGAAAATAAAGAACGATTTTTGAAAATCCGAAAATTTATAAAATCCATCGAGTACCAATGTTGAAACATCAATTATGAACAAATATCATTCAATTCACTAAGTGGTAAAAAAAAGCGGTTGAAAAAACGAAATTGATTGATTTTGTTGAAATGTTCTTAATTTCATCAACGAGAATAATGATTTTAACATTGTCCCATCCGGAAGTACCAAATGGAAGGTAAAACATGATGAAACGTCGCGAAATACGATTTCTGTCACTGATCACTTCTCTTCATTACTCTTGGAAGCGAACATCACTCTTAGCCATATTCAAGTACTCGTACAATTATTCAACCTGATTGTATCAACCATCGATTCAATTACTAAAGGATACGTACCATAAAGGGTCCGGGATGAGATTATTACGATACCAAACTTTGCATTTAAGCTGTTTCGGGCCGGATGTCACGATTATTTCTCTCCATTTACCGTCCACATCGGTATTTCCGTTTTGCCCTTTACTCGTCACTCGCTCATATCGATCAGAGGCGTCACTGTCACGGTTGCACGTTTGATCGAGGTTTGCGATTTTCGAGACTGGGCGATCAACATTTTGCAATGGGGATTCGTTCGGGATCTCGACTACCTTCGACGAAAAGGTTTGCATTATTAGTTCTGCCGAAATGGACAAAATCTAAACCCCGACGTACAACGGCCTGTCGATAAGCTTCCAGTCTACGTGACGTGCACGTTGATATATACAGTCTCATTCAAAAGTGTTAGACATCCTTCGAATTTTACATTCTGACGAAAATTAAAATATCTCGGCGGTGAAAAATCGTACCTGAATTTTTCAAACGGATTTTGGAAGTGGATAAATTCAAACATATTTTGCTTGTTTATTTTTATTTTTACGATTTTTTTTGGTCTTGGTACAATATTTTGAAAAGTACGGGTTTTCTTACGATTTTTTTTGGATCTGGTACGTTATTTTGAAGACTACCGGTTTCTCAATGATTTTTTTTTTTGGTTTGGTACTTTATTTTGAAAATTACGGATTTTTACGATTTTTTTTTGGACCTGGTACGTTGTGAGTGCGAAAATAGTGAAACAAACGATATTTTCAAAATTACGGACCAAGTGCAAAAAAAATCAAAAGAAAGCTGGTTTTCTCTACTTCAAAGTTCTGTTTGAAAAATCCAAGTATGATTTTTTTTTCGATGAGATATTTGTTTTTTTTTATCCGGATAGAAAACATACAGGGTGTCAAGTACTTTTGAGGAAGACTGTATATTGTGTTTCTCTCGCGATCTCTCAGTACTAATTGAACAGTCTCCGCAAGCCAAAATCGAACCTAGCTCGGACATGAGGTCAAACACGTTTGAGCTCGTCCAATTATAATTCTCGTATAATTAACGAAGCATTTACGAGAACATACGAAGACAAGCTCGTCCCTGGAATCCCGCAACGTATCTCGAAAATGAGATCATTTACAGCCAGATTCACATGTGTACATATTCATTAGTATATTTCGAAAAAAAATCAATTTTTTTTGGTTTTTCAATTTTTTGTGGTAGGAAAAATAGTTTCTCGTTTCGTGCAGAGAGGCTATGGCCAATGTTTTGAAGGTTATATCGATGTATTATAACAAAATAAAAGTAACCTTGTAATCTCTCGTTTAAATTGTCAAAGTGCATTTTTATCGAAGCTCAGTTCAGTTATCAGAGTTATTAGAGTGGTGAAAAAAAATGACAATTTTTTAATTTTGCTCTTTTATTTATTTGTGATGAACTTAAGTTCATTTTAAAAAATAGAAAACTGCCACAAGTAACTTCGAGATATTAGGTCTCAAGCAAAAGGTCTCATTTCTTCAGGCTATATCAATCAGTTATTAAGGGGTCAATTTTATTTCAATTTTGCTGAAATTACTTGCAAGGAACATTTATAAAAAATATTGTCGATCTCTTTTTATTAAGGGACATCTGTAAAAAATATTTTCCATTTTTTTTACTGAGGGTGATTTGTAAAAAAATAGTTAATTTTTTAAATCATCTTAATATAGAGAAAACAATGTCAACATTTGTCACATTTATTTGGGATTTCAAATATTTTTTCGCATGTTATATTTGGCTTTGAAGGGATCAAAAATTGTCATCTCTCATTTTTTACGCTAAATCCGCTCTGAAACTGTGACGTTTTCGAAAGAAAAAAGCTCTGGCAACTATAATTAAAATTCTTTTTGATTTGCCTTTTGATTAACGAAACCACTTTCATTTTTTCGTTTTAACGGTGCCTCTAGAAGCGTAAAGAGACTATTTTTTATCATCTTCAAAAGGAGACGAGCCAAAAGGAATATTCATTTGTTTACGATAAACGAATACCGACACATAAACTTACGTAAATACGTAGTTAAATATTGGAATTTATTTCAATAATTTAAATAATTTAAATACTTATTTAAATTATTTATACGACGTATCGTATGACGATTCGTCATTCGTCATCCCTGTGAACGACGACTCGTAATTATTACAAACGACGATTCAGGACAAACAATAATTTATTAGTGATGATTGAAAACAAACGAAAAAAAAAAAAATAAAAAAATCACAATTCGCTTTTAACAATGGCGAAACCTGTCGGGTTTTGCCGATACGTCATAGACGATAAGTAGAACGATATATTTTATGCTTCTTGTCATCGTGTTTGACACGGTTTTCATAATTATTGTAAATTAAACGAGTTGCAAAGACGAAGAGAAATCACGCTGTGAATTTAATTATTTTTGTATAGGATATTCCACGAAAACAATACGTACTAATCATACTTGCCAAGAAAAGAAAATAGCTTTTATTTCGGAGGTTTCGTGGGCCTTCTTGATTTTGTATCGAGTCATCAGTATCGAAGTGTTGGTCGTATACAAGCCAATTAAAAACCGAGAACAAAAGGCAGAACATAGAAAAATTACGGGTATATATTTGATAGTTTTTTAGAAAGACGTTCGGAATCTTCGCATTTTTTCTTCTTTTTCAAAGCCTCTTCGAAGTAATCTCAATCGAGTATCACGAATCCTAGTAAATGACGAATTGAATTTTATAATTTTTTCCTAGACTTTCTAAAACTCCTAAATTCAGAAAAATGTATTTTTTCAAAATTTGCATGCTTTTCAGAATGCAGAAAAATAGTCTTTTTTTAAATTTGATAAAATTCGAAAATTTATTTCCTTTCTAAAATGTGTACAGTTATAAAATTTATATTTACATACGTTTCTAAACTTCTATAATTTAGGATTTGTATAATATTTCTAAAATTCTAAAATCCAGATCTCTATGAAAATTCCCAAGTTCTAAAATGTTGAGTTTTTATTCCAAAACTTCCGAGAATCTGGAATCTAGATTTTGTTGGTCTACAATTCAATGAAATTGCTTGAATTCGCCATTCGCTGGGAACCGTGATCATAAAGAACAATTAACACGTTTGAATGTGCAAATGCAGAGGGCGTTCGCTTTATAAAAAATGCAACGTCCCCCAACGTCAAAGTTTGTTCTGTTGGCCTTATCGGCGAATCGGATCGTCGTATGGGCTCCCTGCGCAATTAACGACTCGAAATATAGCTTCCTATACGTCATAGGATAAATGTGGGTAGAGGGTCAGACGAAAGAGAGAACGCCTCGTAAAAAAACATAAAATATTCAGTAGCCTGTATCGTCGAGACAACCATAACGATTTTCGAAAATAAAATCGGTAAATGATTTATTGAATAGAAAGTTCGATAATTGTTGTGAAAGTAGTGCGGCGAATCCGACGCAAATAAATGTGTATCCATAGAAAACGAAGAACCTATATGAATTAAAACACACACGCGTGTATATGTATATAAATATTTAAATATTGCGTCGATTTAATTTTGTACATAATCGTAGCGAGGAAAAGAAACAAAAATTTAAAAAAAGCAGAAAAAGAAGAAAAAAAGTAAGCCAGAGAGGAAAAACATCAGATGGACGAGACCTATTTTCTATAACAAAGGCGCTGTGTTCGATGATCGTTATTAATATTAGTCACCGGGTAATCGTGTATTATTTGTTTAACGAAAACGCGTGAATCCAAAAACCTTTACCATTATCAATATTATACATATGTCATTATTGTTAATATTATTATCATTGAAGCTCATCATTACTATTATTATTATATTTAATTTGCACACGTGAGAATGAAGGAAAAAGAAAATATAATGAAATTCAATGCCAGTAAACTTTGATATTTTTTTCTTTCTCCGTTATCAACCTCGTTCCCACGCTGAATAGTGATAAGCAGTCCCTGCTACAGCGAAGAAAAAATAATTTACTTAAGGTACGTGGATGAACTTCATCATTAGAAAAAAATTGATTTTTTTTGTATACCCTAATATAGCAATTCAGAATTACGTACGCGAAAATTCAGCATATTTTACCGAGGAAATACAACAGTAATTAATTCATTAAATCGATGCATCAAAGACACAACATTTTGGAAATCCGTGCAAATCGATATCTTTGGAACGGAAATATTAATAGTTTTCGTTTAGAGACAAACTATGCAAAAAAACAGAAAATGTCAACCAAACTGTCGCGATTACATCTGTTTCATAAAAAAATATAGGCTATCGGACGTTTCAAGTGGATATTATTAATGCCAAGTGATGAATTTTTTGCTTGGCTGATCGACACAAACGGCTTTCGTAATGTTTTTCGAAAAGAGCTTTATGAAATAGCGGTTGGTAAGAGGACTTGAGTCAAGCTGATTGCAGTTTTGATACTTTATTTTTTATAATAATAATTGAACACGTTTATTACCAACGCTCCTCCAATAATTATTTCCTTATAATGAATATTATTATGCTTAAACGTATTATATTTATTAATTCTCGGTCTCGAAAAATTATATATATAGTTTTGAGTAGTCAAATCGCTAGTAGTACCTTAATTGATTAGAATAGAGTACACCAGACCTGGAGAAGTAAAATAAATTGTTGGAGGGTATCGAAGGGCTTCGACCACAGTCACAGGTAACATCGTGGAAGATCTCTTTCGTTCCAGCTGGGTGATGGCAGGCTTATACTTTCAGCTCCAGTTTCATCAACGAAACGCCTCCTCTCTGGATAACTTTTCTTAGTACCTTCGATCTCCCTCTTCTTTCCATCCATACGGCCTTCGGCCTCATCTACTCTTTCTTACCTTTCCTTCCTTTCATCGTCCTTTCTTTCTCTTACCTTCGATTCAGCAACGCCATTTCACGACCCTTACCAAAACTCGGGCTTCTCTATCCGTCCAATCTCAATAAGGACCCTGGCGCCCTTTTCGCCCTCCGGCAATCCTCCTGGATCTCCACGCATCATTTTGCCCCGCTGTGCCGTAAAACGAACGAATTCGTGTGAATTTGGACCGCTCTTTTCTTCGTTCCGTGACACTCGTTGACGAGTAAAAATGAAGGGAAAATGAGATGTTGATGGACCGAAAGATTTGGTCCTCGATATCACGGAAGACGAAAGTGTTTATATCTTATGTATTTTGTAAACTGGAAAAATCAATTTAAAGTTCATATAAATGCCGAACATTGAAATTTTCAACAATTTTTTATCTACAGTCGATAAGAGGTCGGTTTCATCCATTTTTGACGATTTCATCATCCAAGTTACTTCAGGTTGGTTGAGTTTGCGTTTGTTTTGGGATTTTGGGCTCGTTTAGGTATTATTTGTTTTGGGGTTCTGGATTTGTTTGGGTTTGCATTTGTTTGGGTTTGCATTTGTTTGGGTTTGCCTTTATGTTGGGTTCGTTTGGGTTTGCGTTTCGTAAAAATTCGTTGACGCACGAAAACGAGGGACTATCGATGGATCGAAAGCTTTAGGACTCAAAATCACCGAACGCGAACGTCTTCATACTTTCTGTATTTGAGAAACTGGAAATATCAATTTGAAGTCCACCTGAACGCTGATTATTGAAATTTCCACTAATCTTTTATGTGGAGCCGAAAAAGTGACAGCATTACTTATTATTGGCGATTAGTTCATTCAGTCCTCCCCCCCCCCCCCGCCCCGCTTCTTCGCCCAGTTTTCCGGTGAAGGCTAGGCTAAAACTACTAGACTCTGAAATACTCGAGTATGTGATCTCTTTGTTAGCGAGTAATCGTTTGAAAAATATTTGCGTTCATTTTCAAGGGAAAGTATCATCGAGGAATAAAAAAAAGTCTCCTCGTGGATGCCTGTGTGGACGTGACACGTGGGCATTGACCACGTTATTGGGTAGTTCGAGTGACGCAATTCTCTTTCTCTCTTCGCTGAATGGCAATTCCGACGGTGGTCTTTCTTTCTTTTTTTTTTCCACCGCGGTTACGCTCTATTCAGGCTGATATCCCATTGTTCCTCGAGAAACAACTCGTGAAATCTGTCACGCCTCCTACGCGACTTGCTCCACTTTTTTTTTGTCTCCAACGTGTGTGATGCGTGCTTCATTGTATTTTTTAAAGGCTTTAATAACACTGCCGTTCCACGGTACGTTCGTTTGCATTATACAGCCTAGGAATTCCCTTACGAATCGGAAATGTTTTTAGGCTGATTGCGAATTGAAAAGCAAAATCCGGTTAATCATTAATTTGCTTTGATCTTTATTAACAATTTTGAAAATCGTTATTGAAGAGAATTATTCAAGAGGGAAAGTTTTAAAATACTGAAGCCATCGAATTTATAATTGTGAAGTCGTATTTATCATTTATCACGAAGGACTTTATTATAAGACCATTAAAGAGGAAATTTGTTGTTAGGACATTCAAGAGAGAATTTATCATTAGGGAATTAAAAAGGAAGTTTCGAATCAAAGAATTAAATAGGAAATGTATCATTAAAGAATTGAAAAAGGTAATTTGTTATTGAGGAATGCAAGAGGCAATGTATGATCTGATAATCAAAAAAAGAAATCATTACTAGGGAATTTGTAATTCGTGAATTGAAACGCGAAATTGAAATCAGAAAATTTAACAGTGATTATATATCGATAGGATATTCAAGATCGAATTCATCATTGGGTTTATTAAAAATTGGATTAATCTTCATGGAATTCAAAAGGGATTTTATCAGTCGGCAATTCAAAAGGAAAGTTTTTCATCAGGGCAAGTAAGAGAGAATTCTTTATTGCGGAATTAAAAAAAAAAATATACCATACCAGATTTTTTTAATTGAAGAAGGAATTTACAATCAGGAATCTCAATGAGGAATTTTATTATTAGGAAAAAAAGAGAATCAATCATCAAGGTACTTATCATTAAAGTACTCAAGACAAAATACATCATCAGTAAATGATAAATACCCTAATGCTAATCTCTGCTCAATTCCCAACAGATATTCCCCATGGGATCTCATGATCCCCGTTTGGTCATTAATTCCCTAAGAATAAATTCCCTCTTGACCAGACTGCAAAAAAAAGTGCTCTAATTCTGGTCCCCGTTATCACCCACGTTCCATTCATCAACATTGAACAATAATACCACGAAATCTCCAAAAAAGATGAAATGGCATTTGAAAACGCAATGAAAACCAGCTCGTGGTCGATTAATAGTAGAAACGACAGCAAAACTCGAAATCTTCATGAGATTGGTTGGGTTTAGTCGGATAGGACGAAGCCACGTGACTTTTATTTACTCGTTAGGCTCGTGGCGTTGGCAAGTGGACCGTAAGTTGTGCATTGCCGGAGCTTGAAGGGAGACAGTAATATCGAGACCGAGGGTAAGGTTTGGTCTCCCTCTAGAATGTGAGGGATGATTTTGGAGATAGTTGGAGGGTCACTTTATTGCACGGTCTCGTCCTCGGCCCCTGCCTCCCCCCCCAGCCCGAGTCAACCCAACCAACGAACCTTCTTGCTCTTCTCGTCCCACTCTCTCTCTCTCTTCAACTCGTAGAGCTCTATCCCTTTGGCTACGTTGGAGTTGTCGAGATGGTGGAGTGAGCCAGTAGCGCTGTAGGGTTTCAGATGGAAGAGGCGGAGCTGGGGAAAGGGGCAACCGGGATGGTGTACATACAGCTTCTGGTGCTTGGTCGTTGGGATGCTGGAGGGTTCGCTGGATGGTTCTCTCGTGCGATGGGTGGGTGAGGCTGGGCTTGCGAAATGGAACCTCGCTCCCGGCGAAGTAGTGGGCGAGATAGGACCAGGGGTTGGTTAACGTTCCTGCTACGAGGGAGAGGATACCGAGGCTTTCCCTCAGAAATGGGGAGAGAGGAGATGGAGGTGAGTCTGCAGAGTCTCAGGAGGGTGAGTCTGGCGCCAAGGTGTCGGTCTTTCTATCCCTACGTACGTATATGTGTGTGTGTGTGTGTATCGAGCACAACGCGGATTCAGTGCGTATCCCATCCGAAACCCTCGTTTACCATTCCTCCTCCCTCCTCCTCCTCCTCCACCTCCTCGTCCTGTATTGGTCCCTCAGCTCCTTTACCATTTTTCAAATTCCAATCTCAGCCCTTACTTTGGGTCAGATCGGAATAAATAATATCGAGGGCAATGTTTGGCTTCGTATACGCGCGGATAGTATCGTTACACCAGTCATACCTTCTTTCGGTAGAGTTGCATTCGTTTTCTAACAAAGTTCGCCATTTTTTTTCCCTCGATTACTGGATGAACCGTCGGCCATTAATTTTCTATTTTTGGAAATAATTGAAGACGAATTTGACGATGTTGATAACGGCTGGAGGTTTGGTGCCAAGGATTGTTTGTGTAATAACAAAATTATCAATTTTTTGAAATTTAAGTAATACGTTCGGTTTTTCAATTTTCAAAAATTATCACGATTTTTCGGCTCAAGGTCAACGACTTTATTTTGATTTTGACTCAAGGTCAACTGACTCGATTCTGATTTTACGATCAGTTCTGGACGAGTTCGGTATCGACGTTGATGAAAAAATCAAAATACAATCATGAAGTTGTCTGGAAGGTGGCAAAACGTCATTGAGTAAAAAAGGCAATTATCGAAATGGGAATTCATCGAATTTTCTACAATAATTCGATGTACAAAAAATTCAAGAAAAGTATTATTATTATTGAAGAAAGTTAATATTAAAATAAATATTATTTTTTAATTTATTTTTTGAATATTTATTTTCATATGATTTTAACAGTAAAATAATAAAAGAAAATTATTATTATTATTATTATTATTATTATTATTCAATTATTAATAAAGGACTCAATCCTTTCTTAAATTTTTAGTTCTTTAAGAAGTCAATTTTTTTTTACTTTTGATTTCTCTTTTCTTCGGAAAGCGAAAAGAAAAATCAATTAACGTTGCCTCCCGATCGACCAAAAGTGCACGTTGAATTGTCGATTCTATCGTCTCTCATTATTCTCGAGTGCAAGAAAATCCTCGAATGCCGCATCGAGTCAAACAACGGTAATTGTATACGAGTTGATCCCGGAATACCTTCCGTTCAAACGCGAGCGAACTTTGAAAAAGTGGAACAGCCGGGAGGATTTGGGTTTGCCGGATTCGTAGAAGAGACCAAAGTTTTCTAGGTGTTGGAAATAAAAAAAAAAGAAAAAGAAAAAACGATAAAAGTTTTCTCGCTTAAGGGACGCGAGGGGTTGAAAAAGGGGCGGATGGAACGAGGTTACTAATTCTCGAATAATGAAGGAACCGTTCACCCTTCTTCCAATTCTCATCCTATCCACCCCGTATATCCACATTGCCGCCCACTCGACAACTTTGTTCGGGATTTACTTTTGAACTTCGTTCGTATCACAGTGAGCTTTGGGGAAAAAACATTGAGTGCCGAGCAACGAAGCTTCCGGTAAGCTGATTTTACGATAAATGCGGGAAAAACATTTGCGCAGGGTCAATATACTAAATGGATAAATAATAGCAATTAATCGATCATTCATGCCTGTCAATTATTTCTCCCTCTTCCGTAATATTAATTTTTCATTTCTTTTTAAATTTTGATATTTTTTTGTATTTATGATCTTAAGAATTATTTTTCATTTTTGGAAACTCGAGAGATAGAGCTGCCATTCTTGCAGGCTTTATCGCTGAATACTTGAACTTGCCAAATTCTTTTTTCGTTGGAACGAAAAAAGAATTTGAATGGAATAATATATTTAATTTTTTTTTTTTCATTTTTTAACATTTACGTTATTTTTATTGTAAGTTACGAGGTCAATAGAAATTTGATAAATAGTAAATTCTGAAGAGAATATTTTAAAAAATTATTTATCTCAATAATTATTATCAATAATTTGTATTTCTTATTTTTTATAAATATTTATTTGTTATTTTTTTTAAATTGTTTAATATAAATATAATTCATAATTATTGAGACCATTCAAGAGACTCCTACTCTTTCGAAGTATGAACCATGAAAAGTACTTCGAAAAAAAGAATGATTCCTTAATTTTTGATTTCACTAAAAAATAAAATGAAAACCGGAAATAAGATTCTTTTAATAACTCCAACATTTCAAAATAACAACTAGAAGTGTTGAATTAATCCAAGAACCATCAATTTGTCTTTCTCAGTACCAAAACGATCCCTGAAATATCGAGAATAATTCAGGGGGGAGATTTAACATGCTTAGTCAACTGTACCCTGTATTAACGTACAATTTATCCTGGCGCCTTACATTTACACTCCGAAAAATTTGCTTCTCGTGCACTCGACCATTAGGCGCAAAAACTCACCTTTCCAACTAAGGGTGTGTCTTTACTTTTCACTTTTACTAATTTTAGCTTCAATAAGGAGTGGTCTCGCGGGGTGACCGTTAATGCGGACTGGCAAGGCTGCGCAAAACTCCTTTATATACCTGTATCCTATACATCTCCATTAAACAATAATATTAATTAAATAACATGTTTTTATTTATTTTTTAAACATTTATCAATATTAATACATTAATATATTTTTTTAATTGATTTCATAATTATTAATATTAATATCACGCCTATAAATATGAAAAAAAAAGCTAAACCCAAACAAACGCATATTAATATTAATAAATCACTAATTTACTAACTTGTACCCTCAAATTCGTCTATTTATCAGCACATACTCATTTTATTCCGGAAGGAAAATCCGGATATTTGCGAAGATTAAAAAAATTAAGAAAACAAGAAGCACGTTTGTAGTCTGATTGATCCCTCTAAATGCTGATGATTAATTAATTTCTAACATAAAAGTGGAAAACCAAATAAACCCAAACTAATTACATAGATGTAAAAAAAGATATTTTTTAAAAACGAGATATTTCTCAATGTACTAAAAAGTAGAAAATATTATTTTTTTTACCAAGTCATGTGTCTTGCAAAAAGAAAAACTCAAACAACGCATCACGAACTGATTCGTTTTAAATTGGACATTTATATAATTCTACAATTCCACATTCACTTGATTATAACCCAAACAAACCCAAACGAACAATCATGAACCGATCTGTTTCAAATTGGACACTTGCCTACAATTCTGTATTCACTTGACCACAACCCAAACAAACCCAACAAAAAAAAATAACAAACTGATGCGTCTCAAATTGGACATTGCCCTATAATCCTGAAATTACTCGACTATAACCCAAACAAACCCAAACACACAATCGCCAACTGATCTCTTTCTTATTGGGCACTTGTCTATAATACCTCAGTGATGTTTGATGACGGATTTTGGGGTGTAATGTTTCTCAATATGAACCTATTCGATTCCAAGTAAAAGTAGTCGAGCCGAGCTTCCTTTTAGCGGAAGAGATAATATTCCGTTAGTTTATTAGGGCTGGAAAAAAAAGATGGAAAAATGAATGAGGAAAAACGGACCGAGGGAAAGGGCGTCTTTCGCTTCGTTCCACATCTAGGGAGAAATCTATTTATAGAGTGGGATGTTTCTCAGCCTCTTTTGCTAGAATGTTTTTACGTCGTTTTCCTTTTCCTTATCTCTTAGCTCCCTCGTTTTCTCCCTTTTTTTCTCCTCGGAGAAAAAATAGAGTTTCAGTGCTTTTTATTGGGTTTTTTCTTGATTCTAGAAATAAAGGGTTTGCTACGTATACCTGTGAAAGCCAATTTACGTATTCAGATGTCACACTTCTAGACTTCTTTTTATTGGCTCTTTTGAGAGGCTCAGGTATTCAGATGTCAGACTTCTAGACTTTTTCTATTGGCTCTTTTGACAGGCTTCCTTGATTGATGATGACGTTTCCAGAAGAAGACTGAGTTTGCGATTGACTGTACTATCCCTTATGACGAAGACCATACAAATAACGGTGTAAAGGTAAGAACCGAGGAGAAAGCTCCTTGGCATCAAGAAGAGCTTTCATCCTCGAAGCCACCTGCGCACCCCACATTCAACCTCGAGTGTATTTCGCAATTCTCTTTGCATAACTCACTACCTGCTGATGCGTTGGTCACACACACACACATTTACATCCACTTAATACACGAATAAGCATCGACTAGTTCCATTTTCAAAAGTAACCAAATAGAATAAGGCATAATCCCACGATATTTGCAGATCTGATGAGACACGATTCGTATTAGGGCTAGTAAAAAGAAATCCATTAATTTCTGCAGTCAACCAATCGCAAAACTGTTGCGAAAGTTTGTTTAGTACGAAATTCCATCTTTCTAACGATATCTAGTGTTGTGGACTCGTGCAACGCGAAATACGGATAGCTAAAGTCATCTATTGGAAAAATCATGGATTTCTTTTTACTACACCTAATATCTTTCAACCTGTGCTTAATTGACCAAATTTCTCGAGCTCTCATTGATGAGCCTATTTTTCCTGAAGTGCCAAGCGTACTTTGATGCAGATTCAAGATCGATTTGTAACGCGAAGTCCAGCCATCAAAGACCATAGTGATGGCTATATTGAACGTCAACGTTGAATACATATGAAATATCTGGGTATACGACATTGGGGGACAGATGCAAATAAGGAGGAACGAGAACGAATACATTTTCTGATCATCAATGGCTGTTCTACCTGTGGTGATATTTTCGCAATCCAAGATGAGCGGTTATGCGAAAGAAAAGTGTTTTCAGGAGGTATTAAAATGATGAAAACAATGAATTTTCATATAAATTTCATAAACAAAAAATGTAATGAAAATCCACTGAAATGAAATCGTTTCAATAACTACAATATTAATAATGAAATAAAATCTACTTTTTTCTAATATTTATTATAATTAACGTGATATTTCGATTATTTTGTTGTTCCATTATATTAATAATGCTTTTGTCACGACCATTCGATTCTTTTCTTTAATTTCAACGAAATCAATATTAATCATTAATATTAATTGATCTTTTCAATTATTACCGTCATTATAAATAAATAATTGTGATTATCAATGGTAAGGATTTCAGCATCGCATCTTTTCTGTTCTTCGTGTTCGGTACGGATTACATTACATCAGGGTCTAACAGCTCAAAAGCTGACGGCCTGATATTCCGTATCAAGCTCTATCAACAAAACTGCAGCTGAACGTGAATTCTCGTTGCTATCGGGTAATTCTTACTCGGAATATTTTTCAAACTTTATTGGAGAAAGCCATGAAAGAGACGGTTACGTGGAAGGTCTAGGTGGTCTGGTTTCTCGTGAGCGTCTTTTGCGAACAGGCTTCATCGTGGCCCTTAGTCCTGCGAACCTTTCGCAGCTCGAAGGCAACGGAGCAAAGTCCCCGACACACTCCGCTTCCCCCATTTCCACCCTCTCTCGTCCTGTTCGCCTCGGTAATCCCCCCTAGGTTCACGTTGGTTCCTGTTCGTTCTCCCCAGTTTCCCCCGGTTCCCCTCGGCGTTCCCGCTGGTTTTCCCCTGGTCCTCCAACCCTAGTAATCGGAGGGACTATTCCTCACCCCTGGGTTCCATCCTTCACCGTTTCGCCCGTACAGGGAGCGACCCCTCGGTTGTTGAAGGTGGGTGCGTCCTACCGGCGCCTGAATCATCCCGCTCGAGGCCGTCGGGGGGTTTTGGGGGGTGGTTGACTGAACTAGGGTTTTGGGGGTGTGGAATGGGGGCCGCTCCAGCGTTGGTACACGGGGGATGGTTCGTACATGAGCGCACTAGAAAGCTGTGCGAAAGAGGGCGAGCGAGAGAGAGAGAGAGAGAGGGTTGGGAAGGTTGGTGGGTTAGGTTGATGGAGGATCGGCAGGGGGGTCGGGGGTTTTCGTCGAGAGAGTGAAACGAAAGCAACGGCATCAGTGCTGGAATAGCGAGTAGAGAACGGAACGGTGTCTACCCGTTGGGCGAGTGAAAGAGGGTGTGAGGGATTTGAGGGAAAGCGAAAGAGCGAGTGAGAAAATGACTACGACGACGACGACGACGACGACGACGACGACGACGACGACGTCGGCGACGACGACTACGACGACGACGAGGGGGAGGAGGAGGAGGAGGAGGAGGACTACGACGAGAGCTTGTGCGAGGGACTCGTAGCCTCGCTAGTGGAGAAAGAGGATTGCGGATGGTAGCTAGAGGTGGAGGGCCCTGGAACCGACAAGGGAGCGAGAAAGACCTCGCAAGAGTGGATGGGCAAAAAGGGCAAGGGGTGGCTAGGCGGACCAGGGGGGGCGGCGGGGGGTTGAATCAAGGGTGGTTGGCTGGGTTACGTCGGGGGCCCGCGAGAGAGGGAAACCTTCGCTAGGCGAACGAACAACCGAGCACCGCGAAAGAGGAAAGGAGAACGAAACCGTTGGGTGAGTCAATAGGGAAAGAGCCAGCGAGAGAGAGACCGAGGTAGGGGGTGGGGGCGTTCGGGGGCGAGAGGACAGAAAACTCAAGCATAAGGTATAAACGTAGCCGTGGAGCGTACCGGGTTGAAAGGGGACGTTGCTTCTCTCGTTTGGGGCCATCGCAGGAGAGCAACGCTCATATATAGAACGCCCGCAGGGGTATAAGGCTTCACTAATTATTTTTTGTCGGCCGCACGACAGGGGTGCCGCTCTCGCTGGGAATGACTGGAATTGAATGAACGAGTATCTTCGGGCGCGCGAATATCAGCTAATGCTACAGTATATATATATACAGGGTGGGTAAGGAAGTGAACACGGAAAGGTAAAATTTATATGCTTTGTATTGAGGGTTATCCAAATCATCGCTGTCTTCAATGATTTTTGGTAGTTCAGGAGGTAGAATTTAAAAAATGATTTTTTTTTTCGTAATTTCTCCCCTGTCGAATTTGGTTTTTTTCCTCTTGTGGATATATAGTGGATATATATATATAATTATAAAATTAGTATTATATTAATTTGATGATTAATAAGTTTAATTAGAAAATTCATTAATTATTAATTATTTTTAATAAAAGCATCGAAATTTTATGTTTGAGATTCGTTTCTCCGGCTACCCTGTATACGTAGATATATGTAGGTATTATGTATCGCCCAGTTGCTACACGAATGAGAAAGGCTAAAGAGAAAAGTTGAGGTGGGTGACGCGACAGGGCACGGGGATAAGAGGATGATGGCTTGGCTGTGAATTTGGAGATGGTCTCGAATGAGTCCAACGTATAGAAGAAAACACGAAACGACTCGCCCGTCGAGACTCGAAAGGGGTGAAATATGCTGCAGCCCGAGCGAATGTTCATTTTATTTTCACCCATTTCCGGTCGTTCCATTTTTTTGTTTGTTTTTTTTTTTCTTTTATTTTTGTTCGGAACAAATATTAACACGAAGAATTAGCGACGATTGCAACTGTGAACAAGTGTTGCGAACCACTTCCGGTATCGTGCTTCCAGGCTTACTCGCTTTACGGGTTTGTCAGCAACGAGTTCATTTTTTTTTCTTTTTCAGGTCTCGTTGAACTTGGATCGTTCGTGCGTTACGTTTCATCCCATCGATCTTCGCGTTTCGTTGGCTGCTGATCGGCTTTACAACCCTGTTCGATAGAAACGTCCCGAAGTGGTGAAACATCGAAACGACACTTCGGCTACGAATTCAAGATTGGGAAATTCACATTGAGATATCACTAGATTAATTCACATGCTAACATTTAAAAAAAATTAGCCGATTTAATTATTAATCGATACTTGGAAATATTCATTTTCGTAATTCAATGATAATTCGAGTCAAACTGCAATTACATCTGTTTCCATCAATCAAACAAAAAACATTGATCAATTTTTAAATTCGATTATTATTTCTATTTGTATTTTTTAGTGTAATTATTGAGTTCCTATAATTTTATTATTATAAATAATAAATCGAAAACTCAATATATATAAATATTTAATTTTCAAAATTACTCATCAAAACTCGATCAAAGTGCCTACAGCCACTAGGATTCAACTTATTTCCAATCGAAGTAGCTGAACCCTTAAAGATCTCTTGAATCCAAAAAAATCGGTTTGAAAAGTCGTTATAGGTGAAAATATGTCGGTTGTCAGAATGTAAAATGGAATTACGATAGTACGACGTTAATCAGGAGCGCACGCGTGCGATCTTGAGTGACTCACTGGGTCACCGTATTGTCTGGTTGAAGGGAAGCAAACTTCTATTTCCTTGACAGAGAGTTGCGGACGCCCTACAGGCACATAACTAATACTCGGCACGTATACGTTCTCGAATGTATGTTACCTTCGTTTCCACACGAATATATCCCAATACGAATACATAAGTGTATATACGTCCAAGATTCACATGGAAAAACATGGACACGTATGTGTCTATATTCGTTGGTGAGCCCTCATGTGCCCTAGCACATACCCTTCGTACACCGGAAGATGGTACGTCCCTTCAAGGTTCTCTGTCTCTGGGTGGAGGTTCCACCTTCGACGTTCTCGAAACTCCCTTTCTACTAGCACACAGAGGAAGAACTATAGAGAGATCGGCCTTCTCCCTCTTTAGGTTGGGTATGTCGTTTCTCTCGAGCGCGTAGGACGGAGATACGAACTCGACACACAGACACATTGGCACTCTCGCTCTCTCTCTTTCTCCCCTTTTGATTCACCCTTCGCTGCTCACCTACCAACCTACACAAGCGTATAAGGGTGCCCGTTCTATATACGGAGTTTCACGGAGGTAACGTTGACGTCGAGGGTGGTAGAGCGCAGGAAACACGTTGAGAGAGAGAGAGAGAGAGAGCGAGAGGGAGGGAGGGAAGGGAGTGGGCTGAGGGTGAGGAGGTTGAAGGGGTGCTTCGGGGGTGTTTGTTCGGGACGATAGCGTAAGACGGTGACGTGCAGCCCCTGCCGGGCTGCCAGCCTGCCGAGATGCCTGCCTGCCTGTCTGCCTGCCACTGGAACCGGAGAAAGAGAGGGTGGTTACAACCCTTGGGTCTCGCTGAGAACGAGGGGTTGGTGCAGAATATATACGTCTCTTACTCTCCCCCTTCCGACCCATCCGCTATTTCTCTGGCCCTCTCTCTCTCTCTCTCTTTGGCTATATACGTTGGTGTACCATAGGATGAGGAGAATCGTGGTGGGCGCCGGCGGGAAAACTGAGTTTGGGGGCTGGGGGTTGGTTCTAGCTAGAGATATATTTTGGAACACCATCCGATGACGGCGAGCGAGCTATCTCTCTTTCTCCATCTCTCTCTCTCTCTCTCTCTATCTCTCTTTTGGTTCGATGCTATATTTGCAGCTCGGAGAGAAACCCGTCTTGTTCGCTGGAGATGGGCCGAGGGAAGTAACGAAAACCAGGAGAGAAATGGAATAACCGACTCCCTTCTACCGACCGACCAACTCTTTATCCCCTCGTACCAAGAACCGAAAAGAGTTCCTGTCCCTCTTAATTATCCTCCCTTTTTCATTCGACGAAAATTTTCATCTTTTTATCAAGGATTACACGTGTATTTTATTTCCTTGCTTGGTTGGGAGCTGATTAATTGAAGGTACAACAAGTGTGCGGGTCGTCCGAAAAGCTGGCGTTTGTAGGTTACGACGCGTTGGCGTTCTTTGGGGTCGTATTGATCAATGTCAACGTAGCATCGATGAGTTTGAATGTTGGTACAGGTAGTCTCTGGTTTTTCACTTTGTCACCCAAATACAGTCCACGCTAGAACGAGACGGAGTCTCGTGGTCTTGTGGTTGTCACGATAGTGAAAACAGGAATTGCATCAAGTCGCAACTCCCATTATCCGATGTCAGCTAAAAAATGTTTTGGGGTACGTGTGTTTCCTGGAAACGTAGACGTCCCCCGAGACAATGGAAACCGAAGTGATGGAAAACGTTGCGGAGAAGCTACTGTGTTGGATGAAGAGTTCGGAGCCCGGTGGGGCACTATCAGCCTGGAGATGTTCGTTGGAGAGAAGGGAGCTTGGAAGGGTTGCGTTCTGGGAGTTGGTAGAGAAACCGAGTTTCGTCCATGCTGGCTGTACAGAAAATCCTCAGGCTGAGGGCACTGCAACTCCATGTTTCCGGGCCCAGATTCTTCTTCTATTGGATACTCCAAACTGACACTTCCTACTTCCACAAAACTGGGTATTTTTCAAAGTGTGTTTTTTTATTAGGCTATTCAGGATCGTATTACAGTCACTCCATCCATTTACACGTACATTTGGATTACCAAATACATCACGTCTACTGAGAGCCCAATGTAGTACGCAACCACCTTGCTGGTTTTAGCGAAGATTTCAAACTCCAAGAGAATCCTGATTGAAACGAACACAAAGGCGGTTGATGGTTACCTATAGGTTCCTGTTGATGCTTGATCGAAAAGAATAATTCGTCCAATTCAGTCACCTTTCTATCTTGCTTTCCGTTTTCGCAAATCCGGTACCAAAAACTCCTCGAAGTCATTGAAGTCGCTCCATCTTATCATTCCACTCCTCCACCCCTTCCACCACTCTTCCTGACCACCGTTCTTTAAAGAACACTCACTTCCGCGTTATCAGGGTACACTTGGATTCCCATATTTCCAAATACTTCGTCCTGGCAGTTCTTCAGCACTCTGATCCATCGTTATGGTTTTCATCCCTCGCTGCCTGCATAGCTGCCCTTCACCAATCCTCCCGAAACGTGTCGGCCTCCTCATTGCATAGTGTCGTACGCCTCACAAACGCCGAGTGGAGAGTCTTCTGACAGTAAATCGATTGAACGGTATAATTTATACCAGCCCGTTTTACCCACCGTCGACGTAGCCAACCACCCCACTATCAGAGAAAGAGAGAGAGAGCGTCCGCCCGTTTTCCCATTCCACTCAGTGCCTACCTCCCCTTGCAATAGTCATTGCAGGGATGAAAGCTATTCCAAGAGCATGCTACCATGGTATATAGTGTGTCATATACTATACCCTATAGTGCAGTAGTTTGATGCCCATCGCAGCCAGTGACTTGAATATCCCTATAGCAATTATAATGAATATATATATATATAATTCATTAGGGATCTGGATAGCGCGTCAGCTTAGCTGAAGCCAAAATAATAGACATATCGATGCTCCACGCTGTCGTAAACCCACAAGCCTCAAAATTCAATTTTGACATTTATTATCACAGCAGAAGCCTTTCCACAATTTTCGAACCTTTGCTTTTTGAAAACATTGGTCCAAAATAGTTTGTTAAAAATATTTATTGAAAATACAAAATAAATTTCGAAAGGACTACTTGGTTATTATTTTGTAAAGAAGTTTACTGGTGAGCGGACCACTTCTTTGGGGGCTGCCTGACTACGGTTTTTTGAAGTACGAATTGTGTGCACGAAGTTTCCCGATTTTATAATAATTCATTATAATCTTCTGTTATTATTTCGTTATGAACTTCGTTTGGAGTATAAATGAGGAAATTATCTTTAATATGAGTGGAATTTGAAAGTTTTCCTTTGGTGATCGACGTTGATCGAGTTAGGTGGCTCTGAGCTGTAGGAATCTTTGAATCTGATTGATACGTTAGTTTGAATTCATATGGTTTGGACCAACTCGAAGTTTTACTGCATATCACCGAAGCTTCTTTTTCCAGACTAAGAAAAATTGTTGGCTCCAGTTATTTGAACCCAGACGTACAAATGTTACTTTCAAGACCCTGAAAAATATTTTTTTTGTCATAGGAAATGTATTTCGAAAACCCCAATCTAGAAAAATCCAGGTTAACGCTCGCAAACCTTTCCATCCATTACCAGAGACCTGATAGGAATAACCCTTGAAAAGAAAATACTCGGAGCGCCCAATGTGTTTTTTCCAAGATTCCAAATGGTCGGAAAGGAAAAAAGAAGAACAGTGGCTTTCAAGGCAAACCTAAACCCTACATATAGGATTGAGAAAGCAGCCTGGGGTCGTCGAGAGAATTCGGCAGTGATGATGGAAACTCTGTGACGACATACTCGCAGAGCTGGTGCGTCGGTGGTCATGCGGCGAAGTGGATCACGGGGGGTGGTTGGGCGATGGAAGCCCTTTCTCTGTCAGTCTGACCAGTGATCATAGGTGAACCCCAATGGCGCCTGGCGAACGGGAGGGCTCTCCTCCCGTGCACTCCAACCAGGCATACATAGAGGCGCCTGTGTACCATATAGGTAGCTCACGTACGCCAGGCGCACCATTGGTACATGGAGCTCGCGGAAGGGCCAGGCTTGTCACTCCCGAACGGCTTTCCTATGTATTTATGACCATATTTGTGATGCTAGAGGGTTGTATATGCTCACACAACGCGCCGCGTGTCACCACGTATTTTCCATTTTCCACGAGGACGAATATGTGCCTCCGTTCGCGTACACATCCAACCGCGCACAAATGGACACACGACACACCGACCGAAAGAATAACGGTGTGAGGATTGCCAACTCCCCGTCTCCACCCTTCGCCGGTAACCCTCGCATTTGCACTGCATTTCGTTCCTGATGCCACTACACGCGTGTCCATGTGTTCCACCCGCTATGTGTGTCGGTGCAAATGATTTTCCTCTCGTATTGCACTCAACCGGGGCTTTCATCTACAGTTACACAGGCACCGATGTGCGACAACCAGGAGAACGACGACGCGGACTGTTGATTGTGGTCGGTGGGCCAGAAACACCATTGCCAGACGTCTAAATTATTCACCGAACTGCCGATCCTCCGTCCTATCTGCCTACCCTGGCTTAGCTGATTCGTCAGTCAGCCAGCAATGTAGGATTATTGGATTTTTCATTGAACACTCTGTTGCGGCAGAAATGGAACACTCTTCGCGATCGAACGACCAACGTTGGGCTCAACTTGAGGAACTTTGAATCGCTAGGCACCCCGCTCTTTTCTAGCGTCGAATTTTTTATTTCGCACTTTCGAACACACCGTCGCTGATGGTTGGGTATTTTCATATTTCAAATTGAATACCTTTTTCTCTTATTCAGGTATCAAGTAAGTATTTATCGGTGAAGTAATGATTAAAGTTGGATCGATAGATTCAGGGATTACCCCAGCAATGTCAGTAACCAATTTTACCTCCCAACAACGTTAGCTTCCAAGTGTAAACGTGGGTAGTTCAAATTCGAATTAGAACCCTAACCAACCCAAACAATACTAGCGTCCAAGTGTAAACGCGCGTAATCCAAATCCGAAGAAAAATCGTTCGACGAAAATTTGTACACCTCACCATGTGTCTATTCATCTGGGAAAAGTTGATTACTGTTTTGGCGTAGTTTTCAGGTGTTGGATATTGGCAAGAGAAATGTTTCATTTCCCTCTCGGTTAATTGGATGGTTAATCAATAGGTTCGTTATCAATCACACGTAATTACGTAATCATTCCCGTAACCAGTTCAGCTAACATTGGGGATTGAAAGCAGAGCTTGGAATAGGTCAATCCAATCAATTACAAGGGACGATCGTTCACCAATATCGCACTGACTTCTGAGGATTATTAGTTAACGTTATCGTACCCCGGTTCAAATTGGTATTGAACTCTGGTATCATGATCGACCCTAAGCAGCTCCGGGCTGATGACTTTGTGGTCTTGACCTTGAGGCCCCAGGAGAACAACCGAGAAACAATTGGCCTTCCATCTTCCGTGGATATTTGATCACCAGTTTGGAAGACCATTTACAAATTTGGAAAAATTGATTTTTTCCCCCGTAAATTAATTCGTAAACATTAAGATGGTTAAGTTTATGCTTGTCGAAACATTGGGGGTGTTTTTCTCGAAACTGTTCGTTTCCAACTGCTGCAGTGATTACGCAGAAACTATTCCATCGATTTCAATGAAAATTGTCACGCATCTACATTGGTTCATCAGTTAGTCAGTGAACCTAAATAATATTTTTGATTCCAAAAATAAAACCTACTTTTGCCCTTAAATATAGTAAACATTTCATGGAAAATCACAAAATTGACATTATTGAGCTGCCGTTTCCTGAATTTTGCAGATATTTCAAAAATCCTGGTTCACCTACAGCGTATGGGTCTTACCTTTAAGAATCATTTCGATTTTTTTTCTTCAGATGATTAGAGCGTGAGGGAGGATTCCAGCAGGGCGACCATTTTTTTAACATCTTCTTCTAAACATAAATGGTAAACGATTGGCAATATGCATTAAAAAAGGGGTCTATATTTTTTGTTAACAATTAAAATATGAACCAAAATATATCTATACATCCAAATTTCTATGTATATTCTTTTCATGGGATAAAAAATCATAAGAAACCCATAATTTACGACCTTGTAGATAGTCTTCTCTCTTTTACCTTCCCAATATTGGGCGTATAGGCAATTTCGCATGTGTACCAGAGAGCCTCTACTCGTGCATAATTTAGATAATCTTTTGCGAAACCGGGGGGTGGCAAGGGGGCTGGCATGAAAGATATATACGTGTGCGCAGTGTCCAACGTGGGTGCTGTACGGGTAACCGTGTGTTTGGCGTAACATGGAGGGCTCCGGTGGGCTGAATTCCGTGTCGGGATTTGCGATGTCCAAAGGAGAGACTCGAGAACTGCGGATTCGAGGTTCTCAATTCGTCGGTACTCGGAATAAAGCTGATGTCTGTGAAATATCGATATGTTTGTTTGGGTTCGTTTCAAAATTTTGTTTGGGTCGAGATAATTCAAAGTTAACAGAGGTTCATGAAAAAATTGAAGATTGACGTTTATGGAAGGCAGAAATTGGTTGGATACGTTTGAGGATGTTTAGGTTTGTTTGGGTTAAGGTAACGTAAAACCTTCGTTTGACTTTGTTTGGGTTTGTTTGAGTTTTCCAGCCCATAAGAATGAAGCCTCCCACTTTCTCACAAGTTCTCCATTATTTATCATACAAAAAATACCATTTTGGGCTTACAGAAACTTATTTCTCTTTTTCCCTGACGATATACGTCTCGCTGACAGATATCAACATATATCGTGATATCGACTGAACTGCTAAGTCCTGCCATCCGTATGGGCGTAGTAAAAAAAAAAATGAGTTCCTTTATGATTTTATTTACGATTGATGAAATCTTTCACGCGGTAATATTGGACCCCTCCAGCCTCTCGTACGCGTTCAATCACACTACCAAGAGTACTCTTGGATTCCTCCCTCCCCCTCTCTCCCCCCGCCCGTACTCTCCATTCTCTCTCAAGACCTTCATTGTTTTCCAGCCATTTTCTAATAGCCTGATTGAGTAACGATCCTCCACTTCGCGTTCTCCTCCTCACCGGTGCTTTCTATCTTCGCTACCCTCTTTATCCTGTAGTCCTAGCACACGATCGTCCACGCAAAGTGGGTATTATGGTCTGACCTTTAACGACATAATCTACTGGGCGACGGCGACGACGACGACGACGACGACGACATTGACAACGAGGATAGGAAAAGGGGACACAATGTGCGCTGTACAGACACCGCAAGAGAGGAAGACAAAGACCGGGGAGACAGAGAGAGAGAGAGAGAGAGAGATGGAGAAGGAAACCAGGGGCGTTAATTGAATAGAGTGCGTTGCTCGAGTTTTCTTTCGCCCTCATTTTGTTCCTTCCCTTTGTTGGCGTTCTCTTTATCGTCACGGGCCAACGAATGGAACCAACTGAAGAACCCGGACAGCCAGAAAAAAAAGTGGTTCTGGTCTGATTCAAAAATTCGTTTCATCAGGCTTTTTGGACCACTGCAGGTAAAGTTGGTTTTTTCGTCGTGTTTCTTTTGCTCAGGTGCTCGGCAATTTCTAAATCTATGGTTGTTCCTAAATCTTGGATTTTTCTTTCCTAATAGATAGAAATTATGATGATAAGGGTATGAAGCTTAAATCGACTTCAGGATCCAATGGCCCTTGGTGGATTTGGAATATTTGAATTGTTGAGTATCTCATGGTGGTGATGGAACGCATTAGAGTTGATGAAAACTATTGATTGCTTTTTTTTCTTAGAGTTTTTTAATTTGGTCATTATAGCGAAATTAAACGAGATGAATTTTAACATACGAAACGTTGATATTTATGCTTTGAGGTTACTGTTTACCATCTTTTATTTCCTATGCTTGAAGATTGATACTTTCGAAAATAAAAATATCGTGCACCGATTTTTCTATGATACGAAGGGGGAAAACTGTACCGATGTTTTTTTAGCATGGGAATAAAAGAATTTGATTTTTTTGTTGGCATGAGAATAAAGCATAGATATTATTTTTGGCCATTGGAATATATGGATGGAAATAAAAAAATTCTTACATTAAAAAGAATTAAAAAAAAATTCTATCCTCGATGTTTTTTTTTTTGACGATACATTTATAAATGCATATTAAATATATTTTCTATATATATTTTCATAGTAAATTAAAAACTCCACAGAAAATGGTTGACAAAAATTAAAATACACATCTACTACATATTTCCTGGGTTATTAAATGTTAATTTTGCATACAATTTTGCAACAGTTCTAAATACAAATACAATCACCCAAATACAAATAAATCCTGTTAAACACTCCTGTTAAATACAACATTAACCCCCACATTAGGCCCATCCGTTACACGTTACATAGTAAAAATTGTCAGCCGTTTATTCTTAATTTTATTGGGTGTCTCAGTGAAGCTACAAGTGCACAGGTGACCTCAGGTATTCCTGCAGATCTTTGGTGTTAAACCTCTCGTCACAAGCGAGCCAGAGAAACTCGCCGGAAAAATGGAATTAATTATTTCACGAGAGGTGGAGTTACCGCTCGTTTTCGCCTGATGCGAGACACGAGATATATAGGAGTATCTCACGTTTTCCCTCGTGCTGGCAAGTCGAGAGAACCCTGCAAATGCTTCGCGTCAAGCACCCTCACGCAAAACGAACTGACGCTCTTTTTATTTCTGGACGTTTTTTTTCCAACGTAGGGTGGCCAGGTGAAACAGCTTGAGAGAGCGAGAGAGAGCGAGAGAAGAGAGGCGGGGGAGGGGGGGGGGGCAAATTCGCTCGTCTCTGCATATGTAAACACCTCGGTATAATTTTTATTTTTTAATTGTTTTCTCACCAGCTAGTGAAGAATAATTTTGCTTGAGCGAATAAACTTTTTAACGGATAAACTCGTTAATTACCTGAATTACATCTTTGGTCACATATGGCATAAACTCTCGTATTCCTACTCGGAGTAGTCTTTTGGACAACTCCGAGACAATAGATTTAACTCTTTTAACCACAATCCTTTACCAAATCTGAATGGCCAGGATAATGCTTCAAACACGTTATCACGAATTGTAAGCCAAATACAAGTATATGGGTATATATATATATATATATACATATGTAATTGATTTATAGAGCTTTTAATTATAAAAATATATAATTATAATATTTCACAACTATAAACATTTATTTTTTCTTATTTCGGAGTGACTTAATTTTTTAAAGATTTTTTTCCTGGGTTCTGTTTGGGTTACAACTATTTGGAGTATTAACCAAAAACATCGAAGTAAAATAAATGTCGTGAAGAAATATTTTAAAGAAAATCTAGTGACTTTAAAACCTCATGAGTATCAAAATAGACGAAACGATATTGGCATTTCAAAAGTTTACATTTTTCAACCAAACCCTGATAAAAAACTGCGAATAAAAATTGAATTTTTTTTGTTAAAAGACTAAACTAAAGATAACAGTGTCATTTAAAAAGATTCAATCACTAAACAATGTCATAGCTATTTTTCAAAATCCAGATCGCTATTTTTCCACTTCCGAATATTTAGAAAAAAAAAGTATTCTCAAAAAGCCGTATCTGTGGTGCAACAAAAACAAATATGGCAGAAACAAAAATGAAGAAGCAAAGTGAACTTAGCTTTGTCCACTTCGAAACGCCGTTTGGTAAGCTGGTGTACGATTTTTCTTCGCCGAGTTATTGCGTTCTCCGTGTGGACAGTAAACTCACAGGGTGCCTGATACTTTTAGGCTTGAATGCTATATACACCGGCGAATCATTTAATGTAATTCGGGTGGGCGAAATTCTGCGCTGTCTCCGTCTACCGTCACATCCCTCTCTTCCATGGCTCATGCTATCTGGTCAATGTTATCCAAGCCTCCAGTCCCCGTTTGTACTCCTGTCGGTTACGGGGAAAAGGGGAAGGTACGGGGGAAGGGGGGGGTTCGGTGGGTGCACCCCTCGCATCTACGCACCCCATGGTAGTCACTCTGCGGCAGGTCGATATAGAGGGGTCTCGGGAACGCACAAGAACTCGGGGGCTTCCATACATGCCTGCCTGTGTACGTATGAAGGACTACAGTCCGCGCAAAATCTATGTACCTCCTGATTCAACCGCCATTTAAATTCGCTTTATTATAAAGCCTCGATTGAAGAATATCGCAAGTGTTGTGAATTATCTTGAAGAGACGTTCAATTTTCAACTTATTTTGAAAAATAGACATAGAGCTTGTTTGGGTTTGTTTGGGTTTGTTTGGGTTTGTTTGGGTTTCCAGATTATCGCGGGTTAGAACCCAAATGATGTTACCAAAGTTCCAATTGGCCAGTTTCGAAAGTTAGGAAAAATGATGACGGCTTCAATGTTAGTATTGGCGTAATTTTGGAAAAAACAAATCGAAAGAATTCCAACCATTGGATAACGAAAGAATAAAGATTATTCGTGTAAAAAATAAATGATGTTAAAAAATATATAAATACACGATACGAAAACATGATGATATACGTTTTTATCGTAACTTTTACGTGTCCTGTATTTATTTATTATTTATTACTTTCATTTTGTTTGTTAATTTGTTTGTTTACTTTTTCGTTTTGCTTGTGTTTGTTTGGGTTACGTTCTCCGTATGAAAATAAAAAAGGAAAATGATCCTGCCCTGTGTATCATTGATTATGCATCATGGTGAACAAAGTACACACATTATATGAAAATCATATGTTTTCATTGTCAGTCATCGTAGAAAACCGAAACGGAGGAATTCTTTTGTTTTACTTTTTTCTGGTGACCCATAACCTCAATTTCCGTATATATAATGTATACGTATATTTATGAGGAAAGCCTGATGGAGAATCCGTTTCGTATGTAGGCTTCGGTCAGTCAGGGACAGCGGAGTAATGCCAAACGGGTGGGAGGGGGTGGGGACGGGGAGAAGGGTGAATTGGAAGGGTCCGCCCTTCAATACACACCGACGGCGCCCTTTACTCGTCGCTACCACCGATGTGGATGCAAACAGTCGACTTACTCTCTCTATCTCTCTCTCTCTCTGCCTCTCCCTCCGATGGTCCCTCTCGGTGCGCAGGGATAACCACCCCCGATGATTCGACCCCTCTTTGGCTCGCGTGAGACGAGTCCTGCTGATAGGGTGAACGACGTCGACGAGGGGAGAGGAAGCAGCAACTGTGCCAGCTAGGCAGCTCGCTATAGCGAAACCAGAATAGGGCTGTTTCGGACCCTACTAACTTCTAAGGGCCACAAGGGTGGAGGGCTTTTCGGGCAAACGTAGGCTGAGAACCGCAAGGCTTGCAAGCCACACAAATACACGGGAGTGTACACACAGAGATCTCGGGGATATTACGGATAGCACTCTCAGATATCCAACAGTCCAACCCTCCTACAGCCACGTCTATCCACCTTGAGAAGAAGTGGGCGGTAGGAGATTGGTGGAGGAGTAGGACGGCGCCTGAATGACTCGGCACCCTTGGCTATAATGCCATTAGGGATAGTGACAACTGCTGTGCCCGAAGAATCTCTTTCGTTAGCTTAAATTCAGAATTATCCGGAGAAACGTATCAGGTGGAGGAAATCAGCGTGTGGAGCACTCCTTGGCTACAACAGCAATACCGTACCAATAGAAACTTGTTTTTTATTGCAAGTTTCAATGGGTCCTAGTGACTGCGGATTCCAATGGACTAAGAACTCTGATGGGTTCTAGTGATTCCGGAGTCCAATGGCCCAGGGACCCCAATGGGTCCTATGTGGCTCCAGATTTCGACAGTTTTAGGTGTTGACTATGGATCAAAGTTGGAAAACCTCAATGGGAGCTTGAAGTTGTTTGGATAGCTAGGCTGCTAGCAGTGGGTACCTTTTGCTCTTCAAACGCAGCTCTTCATACTGGCAACGTTTCCCGCAACTCCTGTATTGCCTAGCCACCCTCAAGTAAAGCAAAACCAAGGCTTTCCAAAGTACGAAAAATACTGGGCTGGAAAAATTTACTGTTGTCCCGAAAGCTAATCAGGCTTCTGTGTTGCTTATAGTTGGATTGGTGACCATTCAAGAGACTCCAGTGTTGATGAGCACAAGTTTCTGGTCCGGCAATTTTTATTGTTGGATCTTTTTATGTAAGAGCATCCATGAACGTGCAATTTGCTTTATAGTTCCTTTGTTTGGGTTCGTTTGGGTTTTGAGTAAAACCATGTTGGATTTCTTTTAAATTGTTGGATCGTTTCATATAAGAGGATCCACGAACGTGCGATTTGCCTTACAGTTCCTTTGTCTTTGGGGGAGCCTCGGGAAGACCGAAACGTCAGTGAGAAATAAATGGTCTCTGTGTTTATATATCGATTTCTATCAAACACAAGGACCTTTGGGCAGATAGCAGTTTGGCTCGAAGTGTGCGAGTCCCGCCCTTTTATTCAGACTCGGTTGTTATCTATATATACATAGTATATATACAGGGTGGCCGGAGAAATGACGTCCAAAGGTGGATTTAAGGTATATGATATACCTTATATCGGAGTTATCCAACTTATCTCCATTTACACCATCATCATTTCTTTTTGTTTCGATGACTCGACATTTTTAAATTACTGCTCTAGAATAATAATTTGATCCTTTCCACTTCGAATTTAAATTGTTTTCGATTAGACCTACATAAACCGAATTTTTTAGGTGCTGGTACGGGTTCATGGCAATTGATTGTCATAATAGAAAATATTCATAAACGTCCATAACTAAGAAAAAAAATGAAAATCGATATTAATAGAAAAATACTGAAAAAAACATCGTTAAATAAGTTTTACTTGAAAACTACTAAAAATCGTTGACTATGCATAAAAGTAATTTACATTCTTGATATAAGGCACCCAAATTTAATCTTTGAACGTCAATTCTTCCGGAATTTTGTAACTACTGCTTTCGATAAGAAATGCAAAAAAAAAATTCTAAAGCACTCCACTAATTATCAGTTATATTCCATAAGGCCTGAGTGAACCATAATTTTTAAATTAGAAACATAATAATTAATTATCGCTAAAAAAAATATCCACAAGCTTCCATAGTAAGAGACAAAAAATATGAAAACCGATTTTAGGGGAAAAAATGTCTAAAAACGATCGTAAAAAAAATGTTACCGATTATAAAAATAAAAAATCATGAAATTACGTGTGTTTTGTGGCCTCAAATATGAGGCATTTAAATTACACCTTTGGACGCGACTTCTTCGGTCACCCTGTACTCATATCGACGTATATAGGCGTCCGTTCGTAGAAGTCGCGTTAGGGTGGGCCGACATAACTCGAGGATGAATCAGTGCTTCTTGGACCGCACCGGACCAAGAGAGAGAGAGAGAGAAAGAGAGAGAGAGAGGGAGAGAAAGAGAAGGACAGAAAAGGGAGGAAGAGGAAGAGCCATCACAAGCCTCGACCATCTACTCGGCTTCCAGGGAAGATCTATAGAGAGCCAACGATATAGTAACCTCGGTGCTCGTTTCCCCACGCTAAAGCCCATCAGAGTAGAAGAACGGAGTAACCCCCTAGCCTGAACCTTCATCAGCGGGTCCGACGACCCCACCTTTATCAAGAACACCCCCAGCCCTCTGGAAGCTCCTTTCACTCCCACCCGGGGACCCTCTATCATCCCCTCACCCTCTTAAGAACCCCTCTCACCCCTGAGCACCACCAGGTCTCCACGACCTCTTTCCTTTTCCGACTCATCCTCTTTCTACGTTCTCTAGCCTCCCGCCTGCTTTTATACACCCCTCGCTCCCTGTCTCACCCCCATTCTTTCGACGTACCATCCCTTTGGACCCTAGATTAACGGAACCCTTCTCTGAGAGCACCGAGCTCCTCGTCTACCTTCAATTCGCACTGCGAGACATTTTTTTTAAATTTTTATGAAACATCGCGTTGATACGCGATGCGCTATTGATGCAGGACGAAAAGTAGCTTTTGGGTCTTTCGAAAGGATCTCTTCAGTAGTCTTTCAAATTTAATACTCAGAGGCTAGATTCTAACATGACTAAGAGGCTAGTTTTTACTTTTGATTTTGACAGCAGGGCTCTCGATGTTGGTCATTTATTTTCGAACCCCCTTAATCGATCATTTGTTTCTTGAGGCTGATGTCGTTTCGAATTTATAGCTAATAGACCGAGCTACAATTCCATTGGTAAAAAGAGAATTACAGTTTGAATTATTAGTAGGTTTGTTACAAGATTTTATTTTATTCGATTATATTTTTTTATTTCGTATTATATGTTTTATTTAGTATTTTTTATTATATGGTATTTTCAATTGATGCTCTTCACTAAAAATAAATATAATTCATTACCAAGTTACCCTTTTCTTGAATATTCTAATTCGAAAAATATTCGATTTTTCATTTCACCTAAGATTTTTATTATCCTAATTAAACTTCAGCTTGTATTTCGCAAGAATGATAATTTTTCCATCAAATTATATCGGACTGCTCCCAGAATATTATATAAGAAAAATATGTCTTATTAAAAAAAAAACATATGACGAATCCGTTCAGTCTTTTAGGCTTCATTGTACGCAAATAGACGATAACATTAATCGTGTCACATCCGAAAAATAGAAACTTCATCGAGTGGGTTACCGTGAAAAATGTGAAACGTTGATGGATGGGAAATAAAAGTGATTCCCCAGAAGAATGGAGCTGTTGAGGGTAGGATCGGGGCGATAGTTGCGGGTGATTTACATTAACGCCTCGACGTTGGTTGGCCGTTTCATCCCCATTAGGAAGCGAGCCGTGCGACAGCGGCCCAAATTCACGGCGATTTGTCTCTCTCGTCGTCGCGAGCGTAGTACGTACCCTCGACGCCAGTTTATATCGTACGTGTGCACGTTTCGTATCCCGATGTGCGAACAGACACCCCAAATGCGTGATGATGCGTTAGAACTCTGTGCGTTGTAGGGATTCCTCCGAAAGAGAGAGAGAGAGAGAGAGAGAGAGAGAGAGAGAGACTTCGGCCGTATTTCAGTTGCGGCCTTTCAGACTCCGTTGCAGTAGGCTAGTCGAAACGGTTCTCTAATTTCATAGGGATGCATAGCGGCATGAGATTATCAACGCGCATCCTGCCAGTACCAACGCAAAACCTAATCCACGTGAACTGCAGTAAGCACGAGGCTACCCCAGTCGTGTTACACCGGGTATATCTTTCTCACTTAGATTCGTGGCCATTTCGGAGCCGACCATGTCGCACGCTTGGTGACATTGCGATGCTCCGCATAAGCGCCCTCCTCCACCTCCCTCTTCACCCCAATACCCCATCGTTCTCACCCTTTCTCCGGCAGGAACGTATTTGCACCCACTTGTACCAGGGTTACGTTTGCACGTGTTGGTATTAGGCTGATGCACACTTGCGCAAGCTTATGGATCCACGACTACGCATTAGGTCGAACCTCCCCGAGTATCCAGTCATAGATTACGTCCAATTTGATACCATGTACTCCCCGCCACCACGTATACGCGCACTTACTTATGTACTCTCGTATCTGTGGATACATTATATTTCCTCGATGTTTGGGGTGTGTGAATTTGAACTGTGTGAATATATGTATATGTATTCGGCGTGGCTGGAGAAGCGACGTCTAAACCTAAAATTTAGACACCTTACATTGGGGGATATCCAAATCACCCGGTATTGGCGCTATTTAAAATATTCATTTTTACGACTTGGATTTTTTTTCAACAACGATTTTCAACTTTCGAATACATTGCAGGTATGATCTTTAAGAGGAAGTATCAGAAGTGATGTATGAGGTGTGGTAAAAAGGAATGTAGTTTTTTTTTTGGAGTGAACCGATTACGAAACTGTCGCTAAATCTCATATTTCCAACGGTGTAACTCGAACTGATTTGTACAACGCGAGATACATATAATCAAAGCCATTTGTTGCAAGAATCATGGATTTTTTCTTACTAAGCCTAATACGAGTACGAAAGACACATCTTTTTTTGCAATCGCAATTTTCGAAAGTCTAAATATTTTCAACGTTCAATAAAACCATCAATCTCTGACTACAATTCTACAGACCTTGGTAATCGATTTTCCCAAAAAAACTTGACCGTCTCTGAAAAAACTTGGGACGAAAATTTGCGAGCTTATATTTTCCACCTGTCTTCAAACCTTGATAAAACTTGCTGCTATATTTTCCACCTGTCTTCAAACCAGGATAAAACTTGCTGCTTCAAATGATATTCGATATTATAGAAATTCGTCATTACCAAAACAATAAAAGGTCAAAAAAAGAAGAAAAAAATGAGAAGATTTCACAGTAAACAGGAAACATCAAAATCAATGTTAGGCGAAAATAATGGGGAAAAAATGGTTGAGAAATTCGATTTCTATTAAAAATTGTTGAACATAAAAGTGGCTTGGATAATTCTCAATAGGGCCTTTGGACGTCACTACCCTGGTCACCCTGTATATATATATATGCACCTGTACAATACGGGGTGCAAGCATGTGCATTTATATACAACAGGGACATTGTGTATGTGTACTACATGGAGAGTGAAGAGGTACGGTGTGCTGGGTGTATAGCCCATACACAGAGGTCGAGGGAAAAGGGCATAGGGTGGCAGGGGGAAATGGGTGCGAGGGTGGTTGTGGCATAGGAGTGAAAGGGAGGGGCAGGTTACAACGGGAGCACCGAGCGAACCCTTTGGAAGGGTGTGGGGTAGGTGTGGTTGCTTCAGAGGTGCGTTGAACCCTACACAGGTAGGATGACATCGTCGTGCCTAGTTCCATTGAAACGTGCGAAATCCATGCGTAATCCACTAAGGGTGGGGGGATAATCTCCCTGGATAGTGAACACGGGCAAGGTGCGCGGGTTACGATGACCACCCTCGCGTTCAGTTAGGTATACTCATGTTCGCCTGTCGTTATATGCAGTTCCTGCTTCCGCTGGCCATCAGTGAAGTTCCACAAGCTCGTTCCTGTCACTGCCAGTACTGGGAAAGAGATTTTTGATGTGTTGACTTTATTCGTGTGTACAAATGATCATCCTTATTGCGGGATCCTGGATGAAGCTAATTTTGATCGCAGTTAATAGCCTTGAAGGAGATTCTTTGGTTTTATCGAGCCAGTAGCCTTCAAGGTGTTATTAGATTTTCTGGAGTCAATAGCTTTGAAAGTCTTCTCAGATTTTATCAAGCCTTAGCGGGGGTGCCTGCTTTAGAGACTTCAAAAAATCGATTTTTCGGGGATTTTTTTTGGGAAGGAAAGAAATATCCGATTGAAACGAAACTTTCAGGATTTATTGTTATATATTTCAACAGTCTTCTCAAATTTTTTCATTAAGATATATGTCCTATTATGCTTGGTACAAGCATTTCGCCGAGGCGTCTCGAGCGCAGGTTGAATTGCATTTGTCGTACGCAGGTTGAACATCTTCAACCCAATAGCCTTGAAGATGTTCTTAGATTTTATCAAGCGAAGAGTATTGAAAGTGTTCTCAGTAACTAAATCTCTGAGAAAAATAATCTGAAGAAATAAATCTCGGAACACTGGCTAACTGCGTCTTGGAAAATACTCAATCGAATTTTCCTGCATCGCTGAATAAAACAGTTGATATAATATTTGAATAAATAAAAAACAAAACCTGGTATGAAAAAAACCACTACAAATCGCGTGGTGAAAAGCTTTCCAGTTTTGTGTAACCCGATACGCCTCTCTGTAACTTCAGCCCCACTGTGTTTCATATTACCCTCATAATCCTCATTCCGTCTACTATTTCCGTTAATCCGTCCATTATTTAATCGTAACGTCGAAATTTCATCAGGCAGGTTTTCCAGGGCCGAGAATTCGTTGTAAACTCTTTACCGAATTTCAGTGACTTTTCTGATGGAGGATGGAGCGTGATGATGGTCCGGTAACAATCCAGCGTATTGGAGTGCGTAATTCAGTGGTACCTAACGCTGGCATTGGTTAGGGGATGAGCCCTGGGGGCAGATTGGGGGGTGGTATAGGATAGACCATTGCTCGCATGTGTGTTCCAACACATACCGACATACGTGCATCAACATACATAGACAGGGGGGGGGGTATTTCGGGTAGGTTTTGCTAGAGGGAGGTTTTGGAGGGTCGTATGGAGGTTGTGGACCGCCGGAGGGTGAAAGCGGGATGTAGGAAGTGCGGAGTATGGGGTAGGGGATGAGGTTGGGTGCCGAAGGGTGAGTGGATCCGAGGGTTGTGGAAAACGACGGGAACTCGGTGATGGAGAGGAAACAGAAGCGGAGGAGGACGTGGCACGGTTGTTTGTGTGTCAGCCGCGCTGGGACCCTCTACCCATCCTCTCGTCCTGAGTCCTATTTCGCTCGGCCTCTCTACCTATCCCCCAGCTCCAACCCAACTTCCTACTCCCCCAAACCCCTCGCTAACTCCCGTTGGTCTTCGTTCTATGCGCTCCCCCGGTATACTCGACCCTCCATTTCCCACTCAACTACCCCGAGGTATGCGAGGACTGGCATCCATGCCCACGAACTCTTCTTCTGTACCTATCTACGCTTGATACCGGGTATATGTAGGTAGGGTATCCTACCCAGCCCACGTGCGTGCGAGAACGTTTATGTATGTGTACTGGATGTGCTTTGGCAAAGCACTCCCTAGCAAAGCCCCCGATACCCGTGTGTGTGTGTGTTTCGGTTAATCCGTGTTGGGTTCAGTATAGAAGTGTTGGTTGCCTGCATGCTATACAATATGTACGTGTCAGCCTCTATCTCCACCTTACACAAGAGTAGGAATAGGTAGGACCGGTATATTCGTGATGGTTACTCGTGCCTCGATATATGTACATATATATGTCGCACCTTACGAACATCCCTTTGGTTTTGCGCCCTTCTCCATCCACCAGGCTCACCATGTATTTCCATTGGTTTCCCTTGGTTTCCCTCTGTGTCTGTCGCATGTGTAGCTAATGCATAGTCCGAAATGGGAAGGTATTGGGGGTGAGTAGAATGGGGGGTTGGGAGGTATAGAGAGAGAGAGAGAGAGAGAGACATATATATATGGTACATTGTACCTGCACGCATGCTATTGGTACAGGGGCCTCGTACCATTGTGTACGCGCGTTGGTAGCGTGCACTTTGTACGCGAGTTACACTGCGATAGTACCAATGTCCTAGCTTCAGAGGTTACCAGATGACAACAAAAACACGTTGATCTCTTGGAAAGAAAGATAAATGAAGGAGAATGTAATGAGGATTGATCAGGGTTGTAGTCGTACTGGGGTATTCTGAACTGTTCTACCAAAACCTGGTCTACTCGTCACTGATAAGCCTCACTGCTGTCACTTTCATAACCTGACATTTTTATGCTGGTCGAACCAGAGTGAGTGCCAGGCCTAAAGGGCTTCCACCTTGAAAGCGTGAAACCGAAAATAATGGAGGATGTAAATACGATGAAACACGTGGAAAAAGAACAAGAGTGGTTATATGTACGTATACAACGTCGTGCACAGAATGTTTCGGTGGAATTCTCCAGTGGGTTTTTACAGGTATGTTCACGAAGGTATACAATTTCTAGCCATGGTATACCACCCAGGTTAGAGATGACGAAGGAATCGTCCAAACCACCCTTCACTCGATAGATTATAGCGGTTATGTATATTCGTCATAGTTAGAAATTGGGGTTGAGAAAAGCACGGGCGATCTTTGTCTTTATTCCGTTTTCCTCTTCCTCTTTATCTCTGGCCCTCTCCCTGTCTCCATCTTTCCACGGTTCTCTCTGCATCGCCAGGGTATTGCAGTCGAGTTGGAGCATCAGAACTGAGCTCAGCTGTGTGTTTCCGTTGGTAGGATGGTTGCGGTATGGCGCAAGGTTCCTCTTACGCCGTATCTGTGTGTGGGTGTATAAGTTGGGGTTTCAGGCTGCCTAGCCTTCTCTGCTTCTGCCACAGAGGGTGGTTGGATTGCACGAGGTGGCTCAGGGAGTTGGATGGTTGGCAGGCTGGCAGGCACGCAAGGGTACCTCAGGCGAAAGGAGGATGAGAACGGGTGGTTCGTTGGGGGTGAGCTCGGTCGCTAGGGGGTGGAAGAGAACGGCAGTGAGCTGCTGCTGGTGTTTCTGCTACTACCACAACTACTACTACTGCTGCTGCTGCTGCTATTACCACCACTATCATCAATGTGTTGGTAGCGTAGGGTTGTGGGAGGTTGGGTTGCTTTGAACTAAGCTGGGCTAGAGTATGGCCGGAGGTTGCTGGCGAAGGGCGAAGGGACGCTAACGCCACTGCTGCCGCTCCAACGTGGTTGGAGGTTTGTGGGGTTTTAGGTATAGCTCGTTTTAGGTATAGCACCAACCGTTGTTGCTACAACGGTATACTCCTCTTCGCACCACTACCTAGACCCCGCAAATACACCGGTAGTGGTCCTCGTAGTAAAGGTGCCTCACAGCTACGGCTGTTGATGCGAGAACCGAAAGATAGGGGGTGTGGGGCCAATGGGGCTGTCATGGAAGCGAAAGGGTAGATATGGAAGCACCAGCAGTCCTCTGGACACCACAGGCCCACCTATAACTACACCCCACAACCCTTCCACTCCTATCCGGCTACTACATACGGCTTTACTCTGTGTACCCTCGGCTCCCTTCGTTCCTATGTGTATCCTTTGCTGAATCCACTGTTCTAAATAATTCCGCAGCGATACGATTGCGCCGCTGCGGCTACCACCGGGGGCAGTTTCGGCCGCAGCCTCGGCGTACTACATCGCTTCTCTGTCTCATCGTCTACTTCCATCCTCGCGTCTCCGTATCTTCTGTCCTAGCCGAGCCAAAGGAACGAGAATACACTGTTACTGTTGATTTGTCGTATACCTGGAAATAACTGGATTTCTTTTCGTACGCAACACTGCGCCTGGAGTATTTGATTGCTGATGTGGGAATGGACAGGATATTGGGTGTAGGCCGTGCATAGGCCTTTTGATTGGGAAATGACCGTTTTAGGGTACGCGCAGGCCCTCACTTTGTTATAGTGGTGAGGACGTTGGACACACCAAGGTGTCCAATTCGTCGATGTAAGTATCGCATGGTGTATCAGGCAGGTGCTCAATGCTCGATCGAAGGGTATGCTGCAAAGAGGGGACCCCAAAACCCAATAACCCGTAAACTCATGGCATATCCGTGGCGACGCGTTACCACTACCATCAATCCTAACGTCTGCCGACCTTTGCATAAATTCGCGCTTACGAACTTTGACACAATTCGTGTGTACTCGTCACCCACATACCATAAAACTCACTTGCCATCTCGTTGGTGGGATGTGAAGGTTCCTATCGATTTTTTTGGTTAACCCTTTGGTGTATCATCCGAGAAGTAGGGAGATATCAATTTTGTTATTTCCAAGGCTTAGCCAATGACGAAATCTTTTTTGTGGTATTTTTACATCAGAGTCTGGTTGATACATACCTGTGAAATGAATCTTCGATCATAGATGTAACACAAAGTGGATATGGAACGTGAGTGATATTTTTCCTATATGGCGGGTTATCATTCGAGATTATGGAGCTCATCGATTCGGTCGCCAGAACCAATTCCGTGGACAGGCCAGCGGTTTCGTCCGGCCAAATATTTCATCGAGGGGTCGTCACGTCCAGGTCAAATCCCAATTGGGTTCTCGACGATATCTTTCCCTCACGCTCATCCTCCACGAACCCTACGGAGACCTTGAGATTCTACGTAACACGAAGCACAAGGACCGAAGGGACAGCTTCAAGAGGTCGATTTCGAATCCTGTCTTTGGAAAAATTCGACCTCTGGAGATTCGAAGCTTTGGTTCGAATGCCTTTACGTTTCCTAGGTTTATCTTCTCTGACGCTACTGGAATTGTTGGACTCCTCGTAAATATCTTTCCATACGATGTGCCTGCAACCTGGTTCTGTTTGGGTTTGTTAGAGTCTTTCACATAATTTTACTTCTATGGTTTTCCGCTTGTGAATCACCGTACAATTTGCGCAAACATGAAGATTGACTGTTATACCTGTACATAACATCAAAATAACGGTAGACCGACGATTTTTCGTTTTTTTTTCAAGTTTCCTTACGTAAGTCGCTACAGTGATACCAGCTTCGAACATATTTCTATGAGCTAACGAGAATATGCGCTAACGTACTCTTCCGCCCCGGAGGGAATTGTTGTAGTGATTCTCTCATGACAGCTCTTGCGAGAGGAGGATTATCGTGGCGAAGTACGCCAAGAGAAAAAAATAAACGGTTTTGAGAGTGAGGGGTATGAGGTTGAAAAGGGATCGTTAGAGGCCTGGAGGGATATGCTCGTCACACCCACATATGGCGTGCGCCGTACGTGTGGTACCTTCCCAACCCCCTTCGTTATTGTACGAATATACATAACGAGTTATCCGTCGTAACAGTCCATAATTCTTCTCCCTGGCAGTCATCAACCTATTTTGAAACCATGGCGTATGAAACGTTGGAAAAGTGAAAGTTCGGCCATCATGAAGAAAACCGTTGAATCCAGTTGTAGGCAGTTTTGTTATTGGGGAACGTGGAAGTCACCACTAATTGGTAATTCGATTGAAGCACCGATTATCAATCCATAAAAACTGACCGGAATATAACAGCAGATAGAAAAAGCTGCATGGAGATGAGGTATAAGTGACCTTCACTCGGACGTCTTTTACACCTTTACGAAAATCCTTTTTACAGCGTTATTGGTGAAGATGGAAAGAGATAGTGACCATTCATTTGTCACCATTCGCTTTTATGAAAACACCAATGAACGACCCAGACGAACCAACCAAAATACGTGACTAGGTAGCGATAGCTGTAGATAACGAATTTGGGGTTGTTTGGGTTTGTTGGGGTTCAGCTGGACAGGGATTGTTTGGGTTAACTTTGGCCGGATTCACCAATGGCAGTCACCTTCCCGTGTCTTAGGTTCATGACCACTGAAACGTTGGTTACGACAATTGGGCGATCGAAACCAAAATGCTTTTGACGTTTCAGTGATCACGGTAGGTGATTTGGAAGTGATAATTTGCCGGTACTTCGATCGAACCACGAACGCCCTACGAGACCAGAATACACGACCGCGTAGCAATGCCTATAAATAAAGAATTTGGTACGGAATCATCGAGTTTTGGAAAATATGAGAACCGCTGGATTCGCCATGTTCAGCTACCATGGGTTGGTTGAGCTTTCGCTCGGAACGTGGCAGTTTCCGGTACTGGTGAGAGAGCGCACACAGCGGGGTCGGAGGGGTAATCGGAAGGGAGGAGGGCGGGGGGGTGTAGGGCTTGCAGAGCAGGTACATCCAGATAGTATATACGTAGCTTGGCTTGGGAAGCCCTCACCCTCGTTCACCTCATCCCCAGTGAGGTCTGTGGGGGCGAGCTTTGTGCGCGGGGGACGAGAAGAGGGGAAAGGCAGAGGGGACCATGGGACGAGGTTGGTGCTGGCATGCGGGGCAGCGGGGAAACGCGAGGGGTTGCGGAGCCCCAGAACTTCTCTCTGACGGTGCGGGCAAAATGGCCGACCAACGAGAGAGACCTGGTGGTGCTGCTGGTAGATCGTTGTGCTAGCACCATAGCTGTCGGGTTGGTTTGCTGGTATCACGAAACCTTCTACCTTTCCCTCCGCGTGTTCTTTCCTCCGCGCTTCCACTACCGTGAACGAACGGGCGAACCCGGTAACTTCCTCTCAAGGAGAACTCAAGGACATTCGATATCCTTCGAACGTTTCATGGGGTGCCTCTGGCGCACCCTTCTTCGTTCTATGCCCGGGATTCTGGGCTGAGTCTTCGACACCCCCCCGCCCCCCCAGTACTTCCACGAATAATGACGATGAAATGTCAGGTGGGGGACAAAGTGCCAAATGGATTCCTTGGTTCTTTTACTTTGCGGGTCTCTGAGAATACCCCTTTCTTTTGTTCCTGTGATGTCGATCCTGATAACTGTCCTACGATGATTATTAGGATGGTCGTCAGAGGTTTGACGATTATTAGGATGACGGTCCATGATAATGAAGGTCTCTGATGATTAGGATCAACTTTATCATCGTGAGAAACTATCTATGAGCACTACGATGATCACGGTGATCCGAATCTCCTACGGTTGTTAAGATAAGATTGATGATCAATCTAATAATCAAATCCACATTGATCGAACGTTTTCTTCATCGACTTCTGTCGAAATGATTATGATCAACCGTAAGCTCCTCCGAACGTGGATCTTCCATACGACCTAATATGATCGGTATCCTACCCCGTAGACTAACGTACACCAGTGAATCCAAACAAAACATTGTTGGATCGGATTTAAAAGAATCACTCGAATCCCTGTTATCACACCTCGTGTTTGTTTGTATTTATTTGGGTTTGGGTTTTCAAAAAATGGGGTTGTTTTGCGGTTGTTCCAAACAAACCCAAACAAACTCACCCTCCAACCGAAAATACTGAATAATTCAAGCTAGGGATTATTCCCAACCTGATTTAGACGGAGTTTCGTTGAACGCCTGTGTGAAACTGGGTGAACTTGATAAAGTCGAATAACTTCCCCTGATGATGATCGACGTTTTATCGTTCGATTAGCACGAAGTTACTGCACCAGCCGATTTCCATAAACACGTTTGCGGTAGACCAATTAGTCCTCGAGTATAGCACGGGGGAAAGAATTTGTCAACTTTGTAATAAGCCTCAGAATGGATAGCCGATCCTTCTTGGTCACCCTAACGTCTTGAATAAATGATTATTTTCAGTTGCTCGAGAAGTCTTAATTGCGCGACGTCGGACTAATAAAATTGACGAGCCACCGATTTTCTCAACCCCTGGTCGCGAACTACCCCATCGACTCCCCAACCCTCTTGCAGAAGTTGGTCACTCATTTTTTTTTCCAATTCCCTCACTACTGGAAAGCCACTTATTTTTCTTTCTAAACATTTAACCTCGAATATCCAATTTTTCCAACCCAAACAAACCCAAACAAAAAACCTCTTGGTAGTGGAAATTGGTATTATTGTAACCGGAAGCTACGTAATGAGATTTCCAGTCGCATTAATCGATCCAGAATTACTCTTGATGTTTATTCCTGTTGGAACGAGCCCACGTATAATCCTGGCTCTTTCAATGTAATTGTTCTCTAATCGCGATCCCTCTACCGAAAACGAAATTTGTCAGTCACTGTGCAACGGTCATTGCCGCGTCCCGGGCTCTTTCAATGTTGCTTGCGTTTCATCTACCCGGCTCGTTAGTCTTGGCTTTCTGCTAGTTAAATAATTAACATTTTGGTCAGAGTGTACTTCGCTTTCCAACGTGGATGTCGCTCGCGTTCTCATCTCGTGCTCCAACCTTTCCATACAGATATAGAAGCAACGACCAACAGCCAGGCTAGCGTTGTGAACCCGTAACACGAGCTCCAGTTAGTCCACCTCTGCCTTTGCCACATGCTGTCCACTATACCCGACTAACTCTCGCACCCCTTCCGACCCTTTACCCATACCTTTATAGATGTATATACGTTCATATAGATACATATATACGTTTATATACAACTATATACTCGTTCTATGTATTCCCAGCATATTTACTTTGGTATCTCTACGAGGTATTTCGAGTGAAGTGAACGAATATCACTTTCGAGTTTCCGGCTCCAATAGTTTATTGAAAAAGACTAAGCGTGACGTTTATATGGGCGATCATAATTTTGACAAACCGAACCAAATTGACTGCCACCTATTTACCAAAGTTACCTGCACAATGAAGAAAACAAATTACAACAGTGAAAAATTCAATTTTTTTTACGAAATATGGGACGTATCGACGATAATGTAATTGTTCCATTTGCTTGGGTACTGAAGAAACAATTTAGACCGAAATTAAGTTTTACTTGCATGGTATGAGGATGTATAAAAAATAAAAGTAAGAAATGGGAGCTTAAAGAGGGATACGAAAAAAAGGGAAATAAAAGAAGGACATTAGAGAATCGAAGCAAAATAAACCCAAACGAAAAATGAAACAATTATAATTTAAAAGAAACAAAAAAGGAAAAAAGAATGAAAAATTATAGAAATATAAATTTAACCCTCAGCACTCCGTCGTCGCCGCTGAGGCGACATCACTTGCACTACTTACAATCGTCCGGAGTGCAAAGGTTTAAGTATAGAATATCCAAAATTAATTTAAATTCGAAAAAATCATAACCCTGAATTTCCATTGAAAAATATTTGGATACTGGATTTATATACTGGATTACCAGTGGGAATTCAAAATCCGATTTTTCGAAACTCAAATATTTACCGAACTTTCGAAATAACGCAAACCCAAACAAACACACACACACAGCCATATATACATATATATATATATAAATAATTTTTTTTTACCAATCAGGGCATTTGAAAATCCGATTTCCCGAACTGTGAAATTCATATATTTTCCGCACCTTCGAAATAACGCAAATCCAAACACCCACATACACACACGTATATAGATATATATATATAAATGAATTTTTTTAAGGGTTCAGGGCACAGTTCCCCTCCGGCTAAGAATCGCTGCATTTTATGTGGAATATCCGATATTCGTTTATATAGTAGTACATAGGAGTCGTGCACCCTTACAAGGACGCTTATGTACATGGACAGCGAGATATATGCAGTTGGTGGTCTGGCGCTGCACCGCGGCCTGCATATTGCACCCCCTTACTGGAAGGGACGGCACAGAGCCCCAGCTCTATATAGCACGGCATGGAATGGACTACGGTCGGGGCAAAGCCCGGACTCTGAAATATACACCCGCAACTCGCGCTCGGTGAACGTTGCGTACACGTTGCGATAGAGCCGCATGACAGAGACCGAGGGTACCGTACATCCCCGCAACCACCTCACCACATTCCCATCCCCATATTCCCCTTTTCCTATACTTTGCACTTAAAACGTCTCCCCATAGTTCAATGGAGAGATCGACTGATTTATATATATATATATATATATATATATATATATATATATATCTGTACAGATATGTATGTGTGCGATTTATATATCTAAATATAAAAAAATAAATAAATAATATAAATGAATAATAATGATAAAGGTATCAATAAATAATAACGTAATATTTGGACGAATAAAGAAATCGTATTTTTGAAATAGAAAAATCATAAACCTAACACTATTATTGCACGCCATCATTTAAAAAAATTTTTTACGAAAATTAGATGCCTTGTCTAGCTTAGGTGAAATTCGATTTTTAGTCGTTTGTTGATTAATTGTCAGATCTAGTTATTATCAGTTATAGTTCTTGCCAACAGTAGTTATAATCATAAAAATAGTTATTTTTAGTTCTAGCTATTGTTAGAAATAGTTATTATAAGAAAGCTAGTTATTTTCAGTTATAATTATTATAAGCTCTAGATATTGTCAGTACTAATTATTATTAGGAAATACATTGATTGTCAAAAAATAGACGATATAGAAATGTAATTTTTTTTTTGTGGCATTTTTTTTGGCATTTTGATCATTTGGAGTTGGTCAAATGATGAAGATTGGAGGCACTCTGGTATCTGGTGCAGTTTCAACGAATCCGGATGAAATTTGGATGCCCAAAAGTCCATGGCTGTTCCATCATGTACCTTCTTCTAGACACTGGTCGCAGTCCAACGTCCAAAGCCTAACATCAGTAAACCGGGATTTCGAACCTTCGAGAGTTTCGGCCTCGGATGAATCCGAGAAACGCGACGAAGAGAAGGATAGAAGGAGATGGAACGAAACGAAAATAGAGACCGATAGGCATGTCTATTACTATGGGGAAACGTTGAGACGCCGTCGTATCTGGACCCTAACAAGAAACTTAGCCCCGCCGCGCAAAATCCACTCCTTCCTTCTCCAACTTCAATCCTTTGTACGTATACCTGTATAGCCCTGTGTGGCGCATCACCTCCCTCGATATCCGCACCCCCTCGATGTACCCTGTCTGGGGAACGTCACGATTGCGTTTCTACCGACCGAAATCGAACCTGCTGAGTTTCGACTCGAAATCTGTTTATATATGTATATACAGGGTGTCCGAAAAATAAATCGATACGCTGAAGAGGCTAGCTTTGCTCCCAAACCCAAAGAAGTCTAAAAAATTTGAACAAGCCCAATCGAATTCAGAAAAACCCAAATATACTCGAACAAACCCAAACAAATACAAAAAAATCCAGACAAACCTTAACAAACCGAAAATAATCTATGTTGCGACGAAGAAAATCAAACATATTCGAACAAACTCAAAATAATGCAAATAAATACAAACGAACATAGAAAAACCCAAACAAATTGCTGGTGCTTCTAAACTTTCGGAAAGTTTAGAAAAAATTGTACCATCTTTTTTTGACGAAACCGAAGCAAAGCCAAATATACAATTTTTTATAAGTTTCCTTTAATTAATTCACTTTTGAATAATTGTTATTTTAATAAAACAAAATAATCAAAAATATGATTCCTAGAAAATTCAAACGTATAGCTGGTTTATTTAAATTATTCTTTAATTTTTCAATATCTATTTTTTCATGCAAATTTTAATTTTTTGTTGTCGTTTTTGATCGATGTTAGAAACCAGTCTAGTAATATCGTGCTTGCCTCTGAACTTTCTGAAAGTTTAGAAGCACCAAAAAATTGTACCAGTTTCTTTGACGAAACCCAAGCAAACCCAAACAAACCATTTTTTATAAGTTTCCTTTAATTAATTCACTTTTGAATAATTGTTATTTCAATTAAACAAGATAATCGAAAATATTACTCCTGGAAATACCCAAACATATTGCTGGTTTATTTAAATTATTCTTTAATTTTTTAATATCTATTTTTTCAAGCAAATTTTAACTTTTTGTTGTTGTTTTTGATCGAGGTTAGGAACCAGTCTAGAAATATCGTGCTACTTTTTGGACACCCTTTACATACACGTACACACATTAGCAGTGGTACAATAGTATTGGAGCGGAGAAAGGGTGAGGCTGAAGAGGAGTCTTCGTTCCGAAATTGTGGGGGACAAAGATCCCTTCGACTCGCCACTCGCTACGAGGATATAGCGATGGCAAGGGGCGCTGGAGTTTGGAAGTAGCTCGACGAAACTCCCAACAGTGTTTCCTACTGATGCGTACAGCGAATCGGGTGAAACTTCAAGCAAGAAAGAGTGTCATCGCTCGTCGTTTGTTTTTACAGGTGTTCACGCATTATTTTTTCTCGAACGTTATAAACATTTACGTAGTGGAAGGAAGTATTAAAAACAACGAGCTCCCCAAAAACAAACAAAAAATAGTAAAATAACTAATTTAAAAGAAAATGATGACAAATGAAATCCTTATCATTGATAAATAAAAACCACACGATATTCGTATTGCATCCAAAATAAATTGAAGTCAATCAAAATTCCGTCAAACTTTCCGTCCGTGAGTAAAAGCCATTGAAATAATAGCTCAGCCTCGATCTGCTATCAATAAATTCAAAATGACGTATTATGCAGCCTGTGAAAAGAAATCATTTCTCAAGATGTTCAAAACTTCTCCAACTGAACTGTCGAAAATTTCGTTCGAGGACGAAAAGTTTTACACAACTCGTACAACCCCAAAAAAAATTTGTTTCATTGGCTTTTGACGATGAAAAAATCATGAAGGAAAATCAGGATTAATTAATTTCCGAATCTGAGGCATATCGATACGAATTTTTCGCGGATCGATCCAAATCATGAGAGATATATGGGAGAATAAGACTCATGAAAATGGAAGCCTTTTTCATGGTAAAAAAACGGTGAGGTGCGGAATGAGGGCTGAACATATATATATATATATATATATATATATATACATTCATTTGGTTCGCCGAATCATGGCCGCAGGAGACCCAGGAAAAATATCTTTTTATGTCAACCCGCCCTCCACCTTCTTTCGTATTTTCTCCTTGACGCGACCTTCAAAGTTCCCTTCGTTCCGCGAAGCCTTTCTTGCCTCGTATTTCTACTTCTACGTTTCGTTTTTTTCCCCCTTTTTTTCTTTAGTCCGTCACAACCCTCCTGGTGCCCTCGTTCATCTTTCTCACTTCGGAGATGGTCGGTCAGCATCGTTCCAGCTTTTCGCGATTGCAAGGGAGACCAAACCCGAGAGAAAAGTACAGGGTGTGGCAAACACCAAAGAGGGACGAACACTTTGTATCGTGTACGCGACAAAGGAGGCTGCGAGAGAGATGATGAGAATGGAGGGGGAGGGAAGGGGCATCGTCGAAAAAAAACAGGAAAAAAAACGATATCATCAGCCTGGCTACTGTAGCTGTCCAGGCCGTCGTCTGAACCTCTTGTGAGTAGATCCCCTTCGTTGGAAAGCTCTCTGATCGACGCGAAGACGAAATATCGAAGAATGATCCGGGAGTCACGTGACTCCTTAACTGCTGAGTTTCAGGCTCGATTTGTACGTGATAAGTTGACGATTAAGAATCTGGACTTCTTGGGTATCTCTAATAGCTGTTGAGGCAGTACGTGCGTGAACTTCCTCATTAGAACGAAAATTGATTTTTGTTTGTTTATTGTAATATAACAGATCAGAATTACGTCCGCGAAAATTCAGCGTACCTTATCGAGAAAATACGACGAAAAAAAAAAATAGGTACTACCTTAATGAAGGCAATTTCTCAATTACCTTTGCCCATGTTTGTTAACGAATTAATTAATTTTTTTGTTGGATAAGTATTGTTCACGATCGCAATGGCGATTATCGAAATTAATTTGCCAATTAACCTTTCATATCCTTGCTGGTGAGTTTATTCAATTTCGTCTTCAATAAATTTTTCGACCGTTCTTGTAACGTTTATAGAAATTAATAACTCGATAAACTCTGCCCAACTTTGTCAACGATACTGTTCTCATTCACAAACAACCAATTTTGATCGATAAACAAAAAAAAACAATGAGGGTTAAGAGCTTTTAACTTGGAACATCGTTGGACGACTTAACTGGAATATTTCCATCAGGGCTTACACCCACGTTTTAATATTCGAAAATGGACGTGTATCCTGAATGACGTCAGAGAAGCTACCACCCGACCAGTAGGAGCCTAAAACTTTGAGAAATAACCCTCCGCTTATACATCCAAGAGTGTTGGATATATATACAGAACTGGTAGACGTTCGGTTCAACCGCCCTCACAGAGGAGCCTCGGACGCTATTACCTTCGTCCAGTGAAAGAGGAGCAAGCGAGAGAGAGAGAGAGAGGGAGAGCGAGAGATGGAGAGAGGGGTCGAGAAAGAGATAGAAATTGAGGGAGGAAGATAGTGGTTGGTGGGTTTTTACTCCGATCCAGGGTTGGTGGAAAGGAGAGAAATGAGAGAACCTGCCCTAGAAGGAAAGAGGGTGCGAGGGCGCACCGGTTCGTTGAGTGCAAGAGAGCGAGAGAATATCGCAAGGGAGAACGAAACGACGAGGCCAGTGGGGTTGGAAAACCCAACCTAAGAGAGTTGGTCGGTGGAAGTCGAGAACGGGAGGGTTGGACGGTGGGGGGAGGGTGAGAGGTAAAGGCTGAAGGAGAATAAGGACGGTCCGAGGGTTTGCTGACAAGGAGATAGGTTGGAGAGACTAGGGGGTGGTTTAAGGGTGGGGTGGGGGATGGACGAGGATGAACGTGGATTCTAAGGGCGAGGGTGAGAGGAAAGATACGAAAGACGACGAGGACGATGAAGCAGCACTGGCCGTCAGAGAACAGCAAGGCCCGACGAGAGATCCAAAGGGGGCCAACCTCTGGGGGTATAAAAAGAAGTATGGTGGAAAGCGAGGAGCTAAAGGAGGTGGATGAGGATGAGGTAGAATGGGAGGAGGGTGCCTGGTATTTTTATCCTTCCCTCCTCAACGTACTATCTAACCACCCTGGTCTTTCTTCGGTCTCTCGTAACCCGTGGTCGGTCGTCCGTGTACCATCGCGCCGCTTCCTGCAACCCACCAGGATTCTCTATATTCCGCTCCTCCTCTTTCTCGTCCGCACGAGATACCCTCAAACTTCAAGAAAATGGCCAGCGAAAGCATGAAACGACCAGACACCAGAACTGAGGCGTACGTATATACAAATGGACTGGAATTCATATATGTATATCTATATTTGGGTATATATGGATACGTATATAGGGGGGTTGCTGTACAACCCCTATATATTAAATCGTATTAGATCGACCAGGTACATTACCTCCTAGTACCTGAACGTCTTGAAAGTACCAAAAACAGATGTTCCACTATTTGTCAATTGTGCAACTCGTACCGAATGAAGCAAATCGTGAATACTGGCTTGGAATCCTCCTCGATCTTTGTATCTCTTTATATCTCTTCAGTCACCCATCCCTTCAAAATTTGCTTTGATTTCCAATTCGTTATTTTAAATAAGATATTTTCAAGTTTGAACACGTACGATTCGATCAATACTTGTAAATCCACGATACCTCCATTTTGGGATAACTTTTTGTCCAACGATCCAACCAATACATTAATCAAGAAATGATGTGCAAGTAAATTGGATTCCAATGTGGATTTTCCATTTGCGACGTTCTATTGAATCCCAAAGATGATAAGAGCCTATGATGATACAGCCCAAACAAATTTCAGCTTGGGTGGAGTCCAAGAACTATAAAACCTAAACAAACGTTAACAAATTTCAGCTCGGTTGAAATCCAGGAATGATCAGAACTCGTTTTTGTGAGCACATACGAAGGTTCACATATATGTGAAACGAGAACGTGGTAGGGAGTGAAAAGAACTCCGGCGACACTCAGTGTTTTGTAGTTTCTTGCCAAAAGCTGTACATCTATACCCTCCTACGTGAGAAGTCGACCCCGACATTAGAGAAGCTTCAACGAACGTGCGAGTTCTTTTGAGCCAAAGATTTCCTCTCTGAGTGAAGATCGGGAGTATGGAGTCCGTTGGGACTTCTGCTGGGTGACATGTGATCCTCCTTCTTCATCTCCGACTGTTGGGTCGCTACGAGCGAGCGAGTAAGAGCAGGGATATCAGGAGAGTCGAGAAACGGTGAAAGGAACCCCTAAGGATATGCACGGAGAGCATATCCCTACTTGAGAAGTTCTGCATGCCACTTTCCTCTTCTATTATGATTTATACCCACGATAGCGTTGCTGGTCCTCACTTTCGTATTTATCTCGTTATATACACTCCCATATATGTATATTGGGAGTACCATCTTTAGAGCGAATGTGGGGTATGGACGGTGTCGAAAAGTCTAGGACTTTAGACCTCCCCCAGCCTGCGTCCCCAGCGTAAGACCCTTTTTTCCCTCTTTTGGTATACCTGTGTCAAGTTGCAGTCGCGATCTTTTTCCCAACAAGATTACAAAGGATTGACCCAGCCCTGGTGAGATCAGTGCCAGACTAGACGCGAATGAGATCACGTGGACGAGTACGGAAAGCACGATGTTCAGGTGTTGTCTTCAGCGAAGAGTAATCAGTAAGCTACAATGCTGGAACCCCAAGATTTTCATTGGGGTATGTCCATGAAGTAGCTAGATGAGTGGGTTTTACCCTGCCAAAACTATAGGAGAATCCAAAATTTAATTTACGAATAGTGCGTCAGAACCGGATCCCTCGTTCCGCAATCATTCATGGACCTAGACGCGTAGTATCCAGCAGAGTGGATTCTCTTTACGAAATAGAAAATGGAGATGTTCGAAAAGTGGTGCAATCGAAGCTCTTCCATCGAAGATCCCTATGGAATCGTGTTTTCTTTTGGGTATGGAAGTCCCAGTGGACAAAGCATCGAGAAAAGGGGGAACGTGTCGTTTAGAGTCTGGACGGTCTCCGAGTCCGTAATCATTCACGTTCCGGATGAACACCGGGTCATCCCCCGTATTCTCTTTTCGAAACAGGAACACGAAGACGTTCGAAAACTGGAGCAATCGAAAGTTCCTCGAATCATTGGAGATCCCCTATGGAAGACTGCGTCCCCTTTCGGGTATCGAAGTCCCAGATAGGCGACTGAGAAAAAGGGAGCTACGTTGGATAGTAGTTTTAGATGGGTTAGATGTGAGAGTCAGCAGATAGGGAAAAAGTGTCTTTCCCGGACCTCTCTATTCTCCAGCATGGCAGAGGATGATGATGGTGAGGGGATGAGGTGGGTTAGAACTCGGTATCTTTTCGCGAAGGGAGTACGGTCGTCATCGCAGGCGGGTATAGCTTCCTCCGGTATGCCTCCAGCTCTGAGCTTTGCTAGCACGTCGCACCCTCTCTGGCATACCCGTTGGACGCCGTGGAAGGAAAAAACTCCGGTGGCATCCCTAGTCGAGCACATCTCCTCTGTACGTACGTAGAAGGTTATATAGGTTTGCCCGGGGTATATACGTAGAGGGATGCCAGAGGGATCCAGCGTAGAGTAGGCGAAAGCGCCCTTTTATACGTGCTTCAGTGAGAGTGGGTTTTCTGCTGAAAGAGCGTGTACGAGGGAGCGAGTAAAATTGAGGGTAAAGGGAAGAAGAAAGAAGGGGACGGTGATAACCCCTAGGAGGAAAAAGGGGTTGGCGGGAAGAAGGAAGGAAGGAAGGTAGGGTTGGAGGAGGGGGGGGGGGAGTTAGTGTTTATGTGTGGAAGGACGAAGGAGGTCGGCTCGGGAGAGCCGTTTCACCGCACGGACCACCCTATATTACGAAAGTCTCACCCGTTCCCATCCTCCTCCACCTTCTCATCGTAGCTCCAGCTCCGGTTTTCTCTCTAGAGCTGTGCTTTCGCTCCCTCTGGCTCTATACTAGAGCTTGATGCTGCTGGTGGGTACTGGCGTTGCTCAGAGAACCCTCACTCCGATGCTCTAGTCTTTTCCCTCGCTCGTACCCTCATCTCCACCGAACCCTCTTCCACCCACCATCCCGCTTGTATTCCTCTCTATCTACGTTCTACTCCACCTCCACCTTCTTCTCTCTTCTACGCCACGTTATATCCCTCGTCGTTTCTACCGTCCCTCCCTTCGCCGCCTCTTACCGTCGCCCGAACCACGCGAGATGAAACCCAACTTCTCTTCTGTACGAGCCACCCTCTGCCACCCCAACCCTGACAATCCCTCCCCCCCCTTCCATCCCAACCCATCTCCTCTGCTCTCTACTCCGCTCTACTCTCTCTCTCGCCTCCACCTCGCCGACCCGCCGTCGCCGAGTCCAGGAGTCCTTTGGGGCCTGAATTGCCGCTGCTCGAGGTTGGGTGAACCTCCAAGGGTGGCTAGAGGGCTGTAACAAACGGGGCTTGCGAAGAGTTGCGGGGAGAAGACTACCCTCTACGTTGCCAGAGAAAGCTCTCTGTAGGGAGAGCTTCGAGACGTATATACCGACGAGGAAAACCGACGAGTTCACCCAGAGAGAGAGAGAAAGGGAAAGACCGTTGGTGGAAAAGCAACGAGATCAGCTCTGGTACGGATGGCGTAGAAAACGACGGAAGGTGGAAGGATCCGAGAAAGAGGAACGTGTCCGAGTGGAGAGAGTTCTCCGATCCTGGATGTATATAGATCTATGTCCATACTTATATATACATATATGTATGTGTATATATATATATATATATATATATATATGCGTTTTTTCTCTCTGTGCGTACGTACATGTTTACCCATCCACATATGACTATGTTGCGCACTAACGCCGCAGGCAGATATTAATTTTACGAGACCCTCGTACTTCTCCTGTGCTCTAGCTTCAACCGCGACCTGCACCGACGAACGAGATGGACACATAGGCTCCTCAGAAAATGCCCATCGGGACGAAACGCTCTGTGCAATTCTCGAAATTGTGAAGGAAAATATCAATCGTGAATAATAATAAAAAGAGTTTGTTTGGTTTAAAACATTGATGGGCATCAAGATTCTTGATACTCATACGATGTATATGGGGTATGTTGAGTCATATCGGGTCATTGATAAATTTCGAATCGTATAAGTATCGTTCGCCACTTTTTTGGAGAACGTTCAATCAAGAAATTGACACGATTTTGTTGATGATGAACTCTCCACGTCCTTCAGGACTTTCCTCGACATCTCAAGAGCGATAATGTGGAAAGGCGTTGATGAGGGATCCGAGGGACTTGGTATTCGAGGATGTTAGATCCACCTTTGGTTATACGTCGAAAAGACGGGCAATCTTCGTCGAAGATAAGAATTAACCAAGTGGCTGCTTCACTGGAGTCCTGGTATAGTACTTTTCGATCGAATCGTGTCATCGCGTCTGATGAGGGGGTGGAAGATTCGCGTGGAAGTAGATCGAGTGTGTATATACAGGGTGATCGGTAATTCGAGCTATTTCTTGAGAACTGTCGACCTAGAAGTAATTAGATTAAGGGAATTGTATAAGAATTAAATTAAAGGGTTGAAATTGAGTAGATACCAAGTCTTCACGATTTTACTATTTTTCAGCATTTTTTCCGGATTTTCGTCAAATGGAAATCATGAAAAAAAAATAATTTACTGAATATTCAATTTTTCTGAAAGCTGACAAATTGATAATAATATTGAAAACAAAAATGGAAGCTTCACACAATCTCAGAAATACAGGATCTGCCATTTAAGACTTTTTATAATTTTTTTTTACGTCATTGTTTATTTGACAGAAAAGTATCAATTAAACACTCAGTGTAGAGAGTTTTATTATTATTATCAATTGAAAAACGATGTCCGAATATCAATGTTATTGTGTTAAATATTAAAAAATAATATTATTAATTTCCGAAAAATGATTATTATTTTGAACCGTTATTTTTGATTTTGATGAAAAACCTGGCAAAACCTGGCATTGTCAAGTTCCAGGAAAATTCTATTGGAATGACCTCTAGAATGACCTTCGTCAGGGAATCCTTAGAGTATCCGGTCACCCTGTACACCCATACATGTTCGAAGGATAGGTTCGTTCCTTCTTGGGTCTCTCCTTTTTTGTCCCACTTCGCGAGTAACGAAGACGGGAGGATGTGCGCAGGAAAAAAAATGAAGGGGTCGAGGACTGGGGTGAATGGGGATTGCGCAGAGGGAAAAGAGGGCGTCCGAGGACTCGGTTGGTTCGGGGGTTACGCGGAGGTGGGGAGGGGTCGAAGGTAAAAGGACACGAGAAAAGCGGAAAGAGAACATTGGTCCTCTCAACGACGAGATCTACAGCGTGGCATCCTCGGAGTTCCAACCTTCTATAGTACAGCAATATTAATTTCACCGAGACTTTTATATGGTCCACTTTTACTTCGAGCAGGAGGATGGCAAAGCTATCTGCAATTTAGCTTCCAGTCGTCTGCGAATCTCGTCTTGCTCTCTTGTACGTCCTTTTCGATACACTTTCTTTTTTTTTCTCTTTCGTTACGTTCCATCTCGTTCATCAAACACCAAAGATTTCGAATTAAATCCACGATAAAGGAAAAAACGTGGATGATTGAAAATACGAGAGAACTGCGTGACACCTTGAATGTCAACGTTGAAGGAAATACCCCAAAGAGCACCCTATACTCACTTCTAGATATCTTTTCTTTTGTCCTCGAAACATTACTGATTGTCCCAATAGGAAAGATATATATATATCGATACATTTACTGTCATTTATATGTACCGGGTAGATAATTTCACCATTGGGTCATTCAGGGTGGACAATTTGATCATTGGATCAATCAGGTTGGACCATTTGACTGGATCCTTCAATTGGGTCCATCAAGATGGACCATTTGATCATTGGACCGATCAGGGTGGATCAGTTATTTGATTTTTGACGACGATTTGAACAACTCCCTTTTTTCAAGGTTATACATTTCGCACTCTGAAAGTCGTCAATAGTTTGTTTTTATCGGAGTCATGTTTCTTTCAATATTCAAAAGTTGTAGCTGATATTCATACCGAACCAACGACCTATAATGTCATGATCCCGAATTCAAATCATAAGTCCTCGAATTTATTTAAGGAGAATTTTTGGCAAAATATTTTCGTGAAAAAACCATTTCAAGGTCACGGTATCATAGGTCGTTAGATTCGTCTGGACATCAGATACGATTTCGTGGTACTTGGAGTGGACGCGATAAATGGTCCACCCGGTATATATATTTATATGTGCGTACGAAGACCACTTGCACACACGTGTCAATCCTACCCTGACAAGGCAGAACGAAATGCTGGCCCTTGGTCGAAGGGACCCTTTCCAGAAACTGTTTATACGTTTCACTTCGTCGACTTCAGGCTGCCATCTTTATCTTGATATATATATGTATACGTATATATGTGGAGATAAAAATGAAGGTGGGAACGAGCATCGTATGAGAGTTCGTTTATTAACGGTGACGTACGTTTAGAATGCTGAAGCATGTCCATATTTATGCCATTGTGATAACACAACGATTTGTGTAATTAATAACGACCGAATGAAATTTTACAAAGAAAAAAATCGTCCGTTGGTAATTTTCTATTGGATCTATCTGTATTTCTACTGAGAAATCCTTATTTGTAACTATAACAGAAACTATAGGTACATAGGGAAATTCTAGTGCTCAGTCCTCGGCAGAAGGGTTAGAACGAACAGCTGAAGATACACATGAGTATTCTCCAGAATGTACAATGTAAACATGGGCCAGCAGTTGAAACTGTCATGCTTAACAGCTGACAGCTTATCGCACTTCGAATTAGTTTGGGTTACAAAAAAGGGCCTTAAAAGTAAAAAACGAAAAATGTGTAAGATTTATACGTGATCGTGTTCAGAACGATTCAATAAAGAAGTAGGAATATCAATTTAATCGTTGAAAAGGGCGTTTCAAAGCTCTTTTCGGAAGAAAAAGGGCTTGTTTGCCCTTTCCAATCAAGTCTGGAGAAAAATGGATAACTCGTGATTCTGTAGTTTCGGGATTCAAGGGATAAACAATTTTTGCGAAAAACCAAGAAGCCCTAAAAGAGTGATGTGTTCGTGTGAGGTTACGCCCTTTTGTCCATGAGATTGGGATTGAAAGAAGGGCGTATGAAAGGTGGAACGAAAGGGGCGAAGCAAAACCCCTTGAAAATTATTTTATGAGAACGAAGCGTTGGCTAGGACTGCTGGTGACGCGGAAAAGGGCGAGGAACGAAGGGCTGGGGGGAAGGGATGAGGAAAAGTTGAACGAGGATGGAAACTCTTAGCTATGTGTCCGGGCGAGACTTTCCTACCAGGGGTGAAAATGGGACCTTCGTGACTGGATTATCATTGGGGGGTTGGGCCAAGCTTCTTCGAAGGGTTTTCGTGGAAAACCGAGGAGAGATAAGACCTTCGGATGGAACTAGTGGGGCTCTGAAGCTTCGAACGAGAAAAGTATAAAAGAAAAGGAGCCAAAGAGAGAAAGATATTGCCCGAGGCGGAAAAAAAGGGGCGAAGGGAATAAAGGGCTAAAGGAGGCAGCGGAGGGTCCAAGGATTTTTCGTCGGTTCGTTTTATGCCCCGGCAATTGCGGACTCCATGGTATTCTTAACTACAAATTGTAAACTCGATCGGTGTGGTCATCAAGGCTTTAACGGATAACTAGGGTGTTCCATGTCCTTGCAAAGGGTAAGGACGCTCTTAATAATTGCTAATAAATGTTATTTAAAAAATATCAACACGGACGTTAAAAATTGTGACGTAACTACGACTTTTTGATGGAATAGAGGTTTTAAACGAGAACTAAACGTCCCTTACGCACCATTCATCTGGACCATCTGGAAAAATATTTTTTTTATATATTAAATTTACAAATACTTCTTTCAATTATATATATATAAAATAACAGTCATGATAATAATATTACCGTTATTACATTGTTAAATATTGTTATTATTATAAAAATATTATTATATTGCTACATTGTTGAATATTATACAATCATATATTATATACCGTATTAGTTTGTTACTTACAATAATTCGTCTATATATGAAATTTAAAAAATACTTTTTAAAATTATATATGATGATGATAATATTAATAATAATAATAATAATACGGTTATTGTATAGGAAAATATTGTTATAATAATAACAATATTCTTCTATTGTTATAAATATGTTACATCATTAATATACATATCAATATACATATATATATATTTATTGATATTAGATCATTATTTATTATATAATTTTTTATTTTTTATTTATAATTTATATGAAAGTTATATTTATATTCATATATACTTTGAGGGACACTTTTTCTGATGATTGTTGGCTAAAGAGCCGATTCTAACGAACAAAAGTGATTAAACAAATAACTAATTTTTGTTCCGGGATGCATAAAGTCCCTGGGCTGAAAACTCGGTAAGGACAGAGGTTGAGTCGCGGAGCGTTCGGGGTCATGATCAAAATACTTTTCCGATAAAACAAGTGAGACGGTCAGACTGCGGGAAATGGGGAGATTTTTAGGTACGGGCAAATTCTGCTCGCCAACTCGATCATAGCTGATATAATATGTATGCCGGTCAAATGGGACTGAGAAAATGAGAGAGTGAGAAAGCGAAGGAAAAACGAAGAGAACGATGGAACAGAGAGAGCAGAAGGGGGGGGGGAGGACCGAGAAGATTTCACGCAAATGACTAATCGACCAAATTCGTTGAATAATGGAGCCACTATCGATAATCTCCTCGATAAAAAATTGAACCCAAACATTATTAAGCCTCCGTTTTCACTGTGGGTCTAAACGATCCATTCAACTTCAACGCCAATTATCCCTTTTGCCTTTTTTTATTAAACTTTTTTGTTGTATTTTGTATTTTTTAAATTAACTTCTTTTAATTTTTGATTTATGTTTCTTATTTGTGGTGCTTTTTGTTCATTTCTTATATTTTTTTATTCTCTTTTTTTCTAATGTTCTGTAAACAGGTAACGAATATTTATGATTTTTATTCGAATGTTATTTAACTTTTATATAATTATATATCATTCGCAATTTTATATCGAATTTTTTAAACATAATTTTTTGTTTTAGAAGGCGAAAAGTTTTTTTTTGTTGAACTAAAAAATCGTAATTTTTAAATTTTATATATAACGAAAAATTTATGTATAAAGAAAAAAGGTTTTTAAATATCGATATTAAAATTATAGTATTATTATTGTTATTATTATTATTATTATTATATTATTATATTATGTAATAAGAATAATATAATTCGAAGTAATAATATAATAATCATATTATTAATAATAATAATTTTTATTTAAACAATTTTAATTCACTGTTGGGGACCAAATATGGGAAATAAACATTTATTAAATTTTGATAAAGCAGTGAAGGAAGGAAACGCAAACAAACCCAAATAAATCGTTGTGACGAATTTGAATCCGACAGACAGTCTCCACATGTTTTCACCGAAATCTTCGGGGACGTCAATTTCCGTAAAGAATCGCCTCGAAACGAAATCCTGTTATCGCGCAGTGGTGTCACTCGTAGGAACAATATATTCGAGTGGAAAATCGTGGCTAATGACGCCAGGCCGCTGTGTATTTTGGACCGGAAGTGGGCGTGTAAGGTAGTAGTCACGTCTCGCTATCTTCCACGCACACACGGTGAAACAGGTCGAAGTTTGGCCCGTTCTACTGGGTGGAACGAATGCGTTCAATATTATCTCCAACTTGATAGCTCCGATACGGCCCCCAAGATATCTACTCGACCTGAACTCGTCTCGCAGTTGGGATATTTTCAAATTTGGAGATTATTTCAATTTTATTCGTTTGTTCGTGTTACTGATGTTACTGATTATAATCAGTAGAAATCATTTGAAACAATCATTTTTATCTTCTGATAAGATCATATGGAAAAAAGTATTTTTGCCTGGAAAAATCATTTGTTTTCTGGGGAAAATTATATAGAAAAATAGTTTTTTCCTCCTGGAGAAATCATTTTTTTTTCTGGCGAAATCATCTGAAAAAATAATTTTTATCTTCTGTCGAGATCATATGGAAAAAAGTATTTTTGCCTGGAAAAATCAATTATTTTCCTGTAGTAATCATCTAGAAAAATAATTTTTTCTTTTGGTGGAATCATCTGAAAAAATCATCTTCTGAAAAAATCATTTTTATCTTCTGACGAGATCATATGGAAAGAAGTATTTTTTGCCTTGAAGAATAATTGTTGTTTCTGGTGAAATCATCTAGAAAAATAATATTTTATTCCGATAAAATCACCTAGAAAAATTTTTTTTATTTCCTTTGACAAAATGTGAAAAATTAATTTTTTTTTTTTAAATTGTTCGAAAAAATAATCTTTTCTTCTGCTGCAAAGATGCCTCGATGTTGGAAGCACGAATCTCAATGAAATTAATTCCGGTATGAACTTGAAGACGATCCGAAAGGCGAAGCGTCCATAACGGGTGTAGGCAGTCCGTTATCCGTATAGGTATGTAGATCGACCTACATGTACTTAGAATTCGCATACTACGTGCGTACACACCTCAGTGTGTATAAATACATATATATAATGGTTTCACGAAGGGAAGGTGCAACAGCAGGATGTATAAATTATCCGCGACTATTTTAAGATTTTAGGGCCCGTTTATGCAAGCCATTAGGTTGCCAGGGTTGCAACGGTTCTACCGCTTTCTTTTTCTCCTTCCCCCTTCGCCGTCGTCGTATGCACTTATTTTCTTTCAATTCGTTCCGACCTGCATTCGCGAACGACCTATTTGGAAGCGCGAGTATAGGTTAGACGTGCGCATGCGCATTCGTAAAACCATCATAAACGACAAAGAACAGTAGAATTCGAAATTTTCAAATTTTTTATTCGATACGATTTTATGTGGGCAAATCGAAAAATATAAGGCAGTGTAGTGGCATATTTTAACTTTAGATTGGCATTTTTTATTTTCAAAAATATTCATTGACATTGCTCCTATAGGAAATCTCCTGAAGGTCTTCGAAAACAAAAGTGTCCGACGGTGAGCAAGTTATTTCCGGTTTGGATTGAAATCATAATGAAGAAACCAAAAAGATTTTTTTAGGAGACAGATGAATCCAGGTATTGATCGAAGGAATACTCAAGATTCTTATTTTCGAGAATATTATAGCTCCGGAAAGAAACAATTTCGATTTTCGACCAAATTGATTTTGTTAAATGTTGAAAAAAAAAAATAGAAATAATTATAGGAAATCTAACTCCTTCGATCAATATCTGAATAATATATCTGACAAGGTTCTATTAAAATTTCCGACCGATCGGTTGAGCTGTTTTTCAAAAACAGTGGTCACTAACTTTGAAAACACCGATTTGAGAAAAATGTTTTTGAAATTTCGAGCGCCTCCTTCGTCGCCGAGCGAAAAAAGTGGTTTTGATAAAAATCATTTTACTCCTCTATAACAAAATATTTTTTTACATATTTTTCAAAATACACACGACAAAAAAAAAATGGTTTTTTAAAGTTCCAATAGTGGAATTTTCTTTTAAAAGGGTTGAGCTAAAGTAAAAATTAAGGGGGCAAGGTAAGGTCCAAAAAATGATCCTGGAATAGTAGGTTGAAGGTGAACTCGATGATTCCACTTATCTATCGTGAAACTCCGATTATATTGTCGTTTGGAGTAAATTCCTGGTATAGCACCCTTATCAGGTGCCAGGACCTTCGACCTTAATTCTGGAAAGCATAGCAGGTGGCGACCGATATCGGGAGTGTGCGGATTGTGCCAGGCGACCACCGCTACCGCGGGAATATCTCAGCGGTCACGAGACTAGACAATCCTCTCTTGGTGGTCTCTAATTACTGTTGTCCTAGTACGGCGGATACAAGGGTTCCCCACCGACCCTTTGCCAACCCAAACCCGTATCCAGCGACGGGTAAGTAAGTAAAATTAAATCTTCCTTAATCCAAAATGTGTTTTCGAAAGCTACTTTTCGAAAAAATCGTCCAAATATTGTTTTTTCAAAAAACTCACTCGATTATAATTTTCTCTGGATATCAATAGCGAAAAAATGAAAATGACGTCACAATAGTTCAGAAAGCAAAACGAAGCAGCAAAAATGATAATTGCATCGTCGCAGACAATTCGGAAATAGTAAAAAAAAAATTTGAATTTAAAATAAATTTTAAAGCAAAATTCGAAAGTAAATTTTTTTAAAGAATTCAAAGAATTTAAAAAATTTTAAGAAAGAAATTAAAAGAATTTTAAAGAAAAATTCGAAAATAAAAGAAATTTTCACATGGAAAATTTACGCCCTGGAATATCAGTTCCATGCATTTTTGATGCATCAGAAATTTGACAGAGCTTGCGATTCAATTTCCTAATTTTATCTGACATAGAAATTAATTATATGAATTTTCCCCCTCTCGAAATTGGTTCCTTGAATTTTTTATTTTATACATTAGCTCGCTGCAGTTTTGTTCAATTTCCAAGCGTTTATCAGAGTTTTATCAAGTTTGAGGTTCGAGAGCTTACCATCTTGCCTAGGGGAGCCAGGGTGGATCATAGACGTTTCAGTACTTTGACCGGTTCACCTAAAAATGCGTGGAGCTCATCCTCATTAGCTTAAATTAATAATTGATAAATCGACAGAAGCTGATCGAATAAAAAAAAAAACTTCATTGGTCTTTTCGACCTGGATATTCGTCTCGAATCTAAATTGCCATTATCGACTATCAATTTTATAATATCCCTTATACTATAGGTATATTCCATAAAATCATTTCATGTATGTTACTATTATCGATATTTTAATCGAGGTGCACATTTGACCATTTTTATATAAACATTTATTTTCTACACACACACACACACACATATATATATATATATATATATATAGATAGGTGGCGTGTTTAAAAAGAAATTGGAAATTTTTTTTTAATTTTCTATTCAGTAATTGCAGTAAAGTGTGATAAGATCAATGCTAAAAGTAGGCTTCCACAACATTCATATTTTGCTAATTAAATATTAATTTTTAAATATCGAAATATTCATATTAAGAAATCCTATTTTATAAATAATATTATATTAAAATTAAAAATAATCAGCTTTTAATATTGATATACTTAATTCATATTTAAATATAAGTATATCCATATTAAGAGCTGATTATTTTTAATTTTGATACAATATTATTTATAAAATAGGATTTCTTAATATGAATATTTCGATATTTAAAAATTAATATTTAATTATCAAAATATGAATGTTGTGGAAGCCTAATTTTGGCATTGATCTTATCACACTTTACTGCAATTACTGAATAGAAAATTTAAAAAAAATCTTATAATATTTATAACTATTATTATTATTATTATTATTATTATATGTCAAAATATATATTATTATATAAATTATCCTACTTTACTAGTAGTCTTATTCTACCTAACTGTAACTATGGAATGAGGAGATTTGAAAAAAGAAATTGTCAATGTTCTTTCCTTAACTCTAACCCTATGTATATATATATATAAATGTATGTTCTGGCATTCATATCAAACGTGGTCGCAGCTTTCGTGAACGTGGGTGTGCTCCACGGGTGCGGGCTGCGAACGGCACAGTCGAGGCCACGTGCTATTCATGACGGGAAGCCGGCTGAGGTGGTCTGCGGTTATTTTAGTGATTGGTTTTATCGCGCTGGCAGCGGTGCGTGACCTGGACCGTGTACTCTCGGATCCGGTGAGATGTGCGGCAAGGCGTATTCAACCTGACTTCTCTGTCTCTCTTCTATTTGTTACTCCCGTGTCGCCAATACTTTCGTCGTACTTTCGTACAGGGACAAAAGGAACAACGCTGATTACTTATTATTTTTCGACATTCTAATAAACTTCCGTAATTTCTCGTACTCATACGTGTTTATACCTATTTGAAGGTTTCTCAATTATCCGAAATTGATTTTGAGTGGATTCTGGACGCCAAAATGTTGAGGATCATTAATGGATACTTTGGTAACGTGAAATGAATCTGTGAAGTGAGTACGATGTCATAAAGCGAAAAGATGTAATCTCTAACAATGCTCAACTGATTTTTTATCGAATGGTACCATGGCAGTTTGAAATTAACGCTTGGTACGGACGGTCGACTTGGTCGTCAGCGACTTGGTCGACCGCGACCACGGAACGTTATTTTCCTTTTATGTACCGACCGAGTTGCCGTCGACCAAGTTGCTGACGACCAAGTTACGGCCCACCAAGTTGCCGGCGATCAAGTTATTGCCCACCAAGTTGCCGGTGACCAAGTTGCCGTCGACCAAGTTGCCGGCGATCAAGTTGCCGGCGACCAAGTTGCCGTCGACCAAGTTGCTGTCGACCAAGTTACTGCTTACCAAGTTGCCGGCGACCGAGTTGCCGTCGACCAGGTTGCCGGCGACCAAGTTACTGCCCACCAAGTTGCCGTCGACCAAGTTGCCGGCGACCAAGTTGCCGGCGACCAAGTTACTGCCCACCAAGTTGCCGTCGACCAAGTTACTGCTCACCAAGTTGCCGTCGACCAAGTTACTGGTCACCAAGTTGCCAGCGACCGAGTTGCCGTCGACCAAGTTGCCGGCGACCAAGTTACTGCCCACCAAGTTGCCGTCGACAAAGTTATTGCCCACCAAGTTGCCGGCGACCAAGTTACTGCCCACCAAGTTGCCGTCGACCAAGTTACTGCTCACCAAGTTGCCGTCGACCAAGTTACTGCCCATCAAGTTGCCGTCGACCAAGCTGCCGTCCACTAAATTACCGTTAACCAAGTTGCCATCGACCAAGTCGGCTTCGACCAAGCTGCCGACAAGTCACCAGTGCATAACAACGTTTGGCACTTCCGTGCTCCATTCATCGCGTTAAAAAGAGTCGATATCATCCCTATATCCGTAAATAGTTAAACTCGCATCGTGGTCGCTGTCGACCGAGTCGCCAGTGTGATAACATGCACTCCATTTCGGTTATTCCATCAGAAACCCTCGTTATCCTCTTTGTACGCAAATAAAAAAAAAACACACATTTCGTGGTCCACAGCAACAAGGGATTTTCAGATGTGGAGTAAAAACATGAAAAAGCGCTCTTAAGGTTGTTTCCAATGATAGCCTGGCTCGTGATACGGGCTTGGTGGACCTGACGCTATCGAGTATGGGCAAGCGGAAGGAGGAGTGCTGCATATCTGCAGATTTCTCTTGACGCCAGAAAGAGAAAGAGAGAGAGGGAGTTTGGGCGAGGGAGAGAGGGAGGAGGGGAAGAGCGGAATAAAAAGGAAGAAAGGGTGATGGCAGCGAAAGAAGAGATGCGAAAATGGAATCGGGGGGAGGGGGAGGGACGAGGAAAGAGAGGTGGGGAAGAAGACTAAGCGAATACGAGAATGAGAGGGAGAGGGGAGGAAGATGGACCAAGCGAGTACGTGAACGAGAGAGGCAGAGAGAAAAGGAGAGTTAACGATTGAGCGTATACCCGGTTGAACGAACGAAGGGAAACTGCACTCGTCCAGGTCCCTCTATCCTGAGAGAAAAGTACAAGTTTCGAGATGGGAAGGCAAAAGGGGGTGGTTGGGGCGTGAGTCTACGGGGACCGGCGATGGTTGGAAATGCGAGGTGTTCTCGACAAAAGGTGAGCCTCCCGCGTTATATAGCGAACCTGGAGGAACGAGGATCTAGTGCCAACGAGAGTTCGCAATGGGATGTATACCTGGAGGCTCTCTATGGTACATCGGGACTCCGCATACCGTGCACATGCCCCATTCGAGTCTACATATCTGACGTGTATACACTTCTCTCGTACAGCATTGGCGCATCCTGGAAACAATGATCAACGTTTGACATTGTTAACTCCGTGATTAAGGTATTGATGAATGGACTGTGGAAGAGTTCATCAAAAATGGCAGAATCGTTTTTTTACAAGATTTAATCGTATGTCACATGTTTGGGTTTGTTTGGGTTTTCAAATGAACACCTCGTTTAAAAATAAATCAAGCATTTGAAACTTCTTCATTTTTTTTTGCCTCCAATAATTATTGACGTGAATCGATAAATGAAAGTATTACGTCGAGTTGATGAAATTCTTTACCTGATAACAGAAACTATAAGAATGTAGTGGAATTCACGAAGTCTCATAAATTTATTAATTAAACTAACTCAACTCATGTATTTACTAATTAAAAGACTCAACTCATGGATTTATTTTTTTAACCCACTCAGTTCATATATTTATTAATTAAACTAACTCAACTCATGGATTTGTATTAAACCAACTCGACTCATTAATTTATTAATTAAACGACTCAACTCGTGGATTTATCGATTAAACTAACTCATCTCATAGATTTGTTAATTAAACCAACTCGACTCATAAATTTATCAATTAAATGACTCAACTCATGGCTTCATTAATTAAACCAGCTCAACTTATGGATTTATTATTTAAACTAACTTAACCCATAGATTTATTAATTAAAAAATTAAACTTAGAAATTTATTTCTTAAATCAACTCAACTCGTATACTTTAATAAAAAAAAGCTGATACAATCAATGTTGAGAGTAAATCAAATAAATTTCAAGTATTTCTCTCGTTTCCAATCTTTCATCCTACTCACGCGGGCTTTTGGGATTCCACTTATCTCTTCGTAAGTCACGGCCATCGGGGAGTCCGCTGCTTTGGGTTTATACATTTTCTTGTTGTTTTATTCTCTTTTGATTAGCTCGAGGAAGAACCATCGTTACAAAATTCATTTTGAAAATGCAGATTTCCCTATGAGGAAAGTGTACAAAACGGGGATTCCTGATGCTTCTCTCAACACTCTTAATGTTTCCTACCTACCGCTTCACTTTGCCAAGCGTTAAATACTGCAGACGCTTGCTAAGGAACCGGAAAATTCGCTTTTTGGAGTGAACTACGAGGGCACTGCTTGTTTCACGTAAATCTCTCTTAGCTAGTTTCGTCTTTGTTAACTAGTAGGAGGAAATGTTTCGAGATTACAAAAAAATAGGACTTTTACTTGATAAAGCATCGAGAAACGTTTATCTCGGGGGGGAGGTCGGGGGGGAGGTCGAAAAAATGTCTTTTCCATTTTTTAAGTATTAAAAGGCTGTATATGATCGAAAATTTTCCGCTGATTACGAATATGCCAGAGTTTTCGCCGAAAGTACAAAATTAGACTGGGAAAATGCAAAAAACTTTTCTAAAATATTTTTTTGACATTTTTCCGTCGAAATTTTGGGTTTTGGGGAAAATAAATGGTTGATTCGTGTTCAGGGGATAAAATTACATCGAAATGGACCAATCAAAAAAATATTAAAAATCCAAAATTTTTTTCGATTTTTGGGCAAAATACATTTTTTCACTAAATCATCGATAACTTTTTTTCCTTTGGGATTTGGTACT